>JAVJIF010017472.1:0-112010 GCA_038442645.1 Agave tequilana
AAAAATTTGAAAAAAATTGATAAACTAAATAACCGCGTGCGGCGGAATCCAACAGCGAAGAGGAGAGGGAAGTAACAAGAAGAAGTGGGAAGAAGAGAGAGAGAGAGGGAAGAGAGGAGAAAGCAATAATGAGGGGAGAAGGCGGGAAGAGGAAAAAAGAAAAGGCCTCTCAGTTTCTCTGTAACTTTTTTTTTTTTGTTGAGAAAATGATGGAAGAACAAAGTCCAAGAAAGAGTCATAAAAGAAAAAATTGATTTTTAAATAATCCAATAGAATTGAGAAAAATAAGAAGAAACATGTGGGATTTGTGCCTGAAGGTACAATTTCTCAGAGTACTTAGTTTATAATATTCTGACGACACGAAACTTTTTTTGTCATTCTAAAATACATTATGTAAAAAATCTAAAACTGCTTGTTAAATGATTTTGAGCTTGTTTCAATGCTAAAAAATTCAATGTCATGGTGTTGAAGGAAAATGAGGAGTTGACGCGTCAGTGATGATGGTCCTTTCCTGTAGTTTATCTGAAGATTCCTTTGAGGTCTCCTAAATTGACTCGGGATGATGATTGGATGCCTTTGCGTAATAATAAATTAGATAGAACACTTAGGTTAATTGTCATTTTGTTGGGTACTTGGAATTAATCAGGTGAATTTTTTTTGGAAATTCGAGCTGAATTTTACGAGGGACTCGGTGTTAGAATCTCACGGGTTATAGTTGGAATGTGTTCTTCTACCATTGAGGATGAACGTGATAAATTCACATGTTCAATTTTATTTTCGAATGAATGATATATTCAAGTTGGAAGTTGGTCTATAATATAAGCTAAATAAGAGCAAAAAGAGTGAAAACTTTTAGTCTAACATTGAAAGTAGTATGCAAATGGATGTGTCTATTTGACGAACGGACATGTCTATTCGGAACGGTTGCGTCCATTCCGAACGAATGGATGTGTATGTTTGGGGACAACCCGTTTCGGCCTATTAGATGTATATACTCAGTGAACGGATATGTCTGTTTGAAAAGGTTGTGCCTGTTCCAACCGAACAGATATGTCTGTTCGGAAGGGTTGCGCCCGTTACAACCGAAAGGTTTCCTCTGATTCCTATATAAAAGGCAGAATACTACTCCAAAAAATATAACCAAAAAAACAACTCGAAATTCATTTTCCTTCTCCTCTCTGAATACAAGATCTGTCCAGATAAAAATTTGTAAGATCACCTAGAGGGGGGGTGAATAGGTGATGGCTAATCTAATGGTCACTTATGAAAAATAATGCGGAATTAAAAACTAAGTTGACCAAATTAAAATTCTTTTAATTAAACACTTATGTATAACTCAAGAGTGTTGCCGAATTCCCCTTGCGAGGCTCTGGACAAGCTCCTCTAGATTCCCCTTGAATGGGTTGAGGTGCCGCGTTGGCTCTCTTGGTTGAATACTAGTGTTAACAACAATCCCACGCAATTATATATCAATTAAGCACAAGGGTATATCAAGCATGTAAAGTAAAGACAATGAAAGTAATGCAAGATATAAAAGAGACAAAGAGAGAGAGAGGGATAGAGTAAGCAATCGCAAACACAAAGGATTTGTTTCGAGGTTCGAGCACACTTGCTCTACATCCCCGCCTTCGACACACGAAGGATTTCCACTATGCAAGATCCCACCGGATCTCTCCTCGGTGCCGTACACCTACAAACCCTCGGACTCCCAAGTCCCGTACACACGCAAGCCCCCTAAGCTTGCCGAGGCCGCACCTCGAACCACCAAGAGTTCACAACCGAACTCCAACCACAACGAGCACACTTGCCCGCTTCCTCAAAGTACAAAGAAAATCTCTTTGGTGATCTAACACTTGATCACCAATTACAAAAGCTCACTACAACACTTTCCTATAGGATAGATATGTCTATGGATGCTCAAGTGAAGTGTGAGAAATCAAGGAAAGAAAGTTTTGATGGAAAACTCAAGAAATCACTTTAACACTCTCTTGATAAAAACTCCCTTTTGATTGGAAGTATTAGCACTCTATTTTGTGGAGAAAACTCTTCTAAAAGTATCAGAAAAACAGCTCAAGAAATCTCCAAATCTTCTCCCTAAAACAAGTGACAAGACCCCTTTTATAGGGCTGCCAGAAAATAGAGCCGTTGGGCTCCTGTCAGTGCTGTCGGTCGACCGCTGGTCGACCGGCCAACGGTCATTTTTCTGACCGTTGCAGCCACCGGTCGACCGGCTCGGTCGACCGATAACCTGGAATGAACTGTCGGTCGACCGGCCCGGTCGACTGATATTTCCAGAGAGCAAAGCTCTCTTGGTCGGTCGACCGACCCGGTCGACCGGCCACTGTGCTGACAACGTGCACAGGGCTGTGCACATCGGTCGACCGGATCGGTCGACCGGTTTGGCCTGTCAGCCAGTCTCCAGGTCTGAAAAACAGGATTTAAAAATCTTTTATAAAATCCTAAAAATACATAGAAATTCTACAAAAATAGTTTTACCAATATACTTGAAAGAACAAACATGCTTGCACAAAATCAAGACATGTTATATATGTTTTGGTCTATTTTTGTAACTTGGAAATATTAGCTCAATAACTAAAATGTATTTTTCCAAACATGTTTTTCCCAACTTGTTTTTCTAAATCTTCATCAAAATAAAAACAAGATATTTGAGTTCATTTAAAAGCATGGTGTGTATGGATATGATCCACTACACAATCAATATGGAATATCTATGTTTTTGACATAAAGCTCTAATCATGATTTTGGTTTAAAGATATGAACTATGAAATACCAAAATCCAAGATAAATATTTTGTCACAAAGAAAAATCTTTTCCAAATAAAAATTTTTTCTAAACAAAATCTTTTATGAAAGCACTTTAAATCAAGAGTTCTAATCAAGAGTGTGTGTGTGTGATATAACTTGAGCAATCCACCAACTATCTATCCTTTACATTTTTACTAAAACAAAATACAAATTCTATACCTAGACCCAAGTCTTCAACTTCTTGAAGTCTTCCCTTGAAGGCTTCTCATCTTCTTGACTTGGTCCAAGCTTGATCCAAAAACTCCTTAGATCACCACATGCAAGCTCCAAATCTTATTCTTTTAACTTTTGTAGAGCTATGCACCTACTAAGATCTTGATCATGAATCTGTCACTAATTAAACACAAGATCATTAGTAACTATAACTACATGAGTTGATCATCATCAAAACTAGGGTGAAGGGCCTTGGGCCAACAATCTCCCCCTTTTTGATGATGACAAAACTCATGGAGTTATATATGCATGGATTAAAGTAAAGCTTCAAAGAAGCTCCCCCTTAACTCATGCATACCAAATAAATAATAGATATGTCAATAAAAGCACATGACATGTATGCAATGTAGGAGATGCAATCATATAAATCAAATCATAAATCAAATCTTTTGCTCCTAATTGCAAGACAACATATATGCATAAATACAAATCTTACTCCCCCTTAAGCAAGGAACCAAATACTTCTCCCCCTTAAGTAAGGAAATCATGAAATCATGCATATAAAATCACAAATTCTTCTCCCCCTTTTGTCAATCATCAACAAAGGGTTCAAAGAAAAATACATCAAACAAATTTTTCTCCCCCTTTTTTTTTTCAAAAATAAGGAAATCAAGGAGGGTAAATACAAATCAATCAATAAAATTTATATGCGATATAAATTCATGAAGAGGAAGACGTTAAGTTAGCTTCCCGACACATATACATTACATGAAAGAGGGATGACAAGCCCTAATTCACATAACGTATAATATGTCATGCATAAGAGGAGATGTGAAGCTCCCCCTACACACGTATATCATGAAAGAAGAGTTGTCAAGCTCCTCAAATTATAATATATTCAACATGAATCTATATGTAGAAGAGATGTTAAGCTCTCCTTGCATATAGGCAATACAAATTAAAAATTTTGAATTTTCTTTATCAAAACAAAATTTTAACTTTTTCTTAGTAACAACAAATTTTGAGATATCAATTGTAAAATAATCAAATTTTGAATTTTTGATACCAATTTCAAAACACAATGCATAAGCTTATTATGAAATACCAATATGAAATCTAATTAAGCTTAGCATCAACAATCTTTGTGCTTTAAAGGAAATACCACTTGTAAAATAAGCACAAATAGATAACATATATGTATGACAAGATAATACCAATAGAAATTGATATAATTTGAAGGCATTCATACATACAATCAAAATATGGATATACACAACATGAAGTCATATTGATACCAATTGCAAATAACCAATGATACCAATTGAAAAGTAAGCATAAGTGTATACATCATATAATCTACCATATGAAGAATTCGAACTAGTTAAATGAACTTGTTTTAAGAACTAGTACGAGATCCTTCCATCAAGGAATAAGTTAAAAAGTTTTTCATGAAAGATCAATGAAACACAAGGCACTAAAAACACTCTAATCCATAAAGTCCATATTTTCAAAAATGAGTGTACTAATGTTATGTGAAACATGGCATCATGAAAATTGCAATAAAACTCAATATTCCTTAAAATTTGAATTATCATAACTTTTAAAACCTTGAAAATCAAAAAAAAAAAAAATTTTTATTAAAAAAAATGTTTCATAATATATGTATGTTTTGTCAATACAAGAAGCATACATACATATCTCTAACACAATTGAATCCATATATATAGATTTGCATGAAAGGCAAATGACTCAAGAGGTATCCATGTATATCTTAATGTTTTGGCAAAATAACCATATACATGAAATGAAATCACATGATCAAAACATAAATCCAAATGGGAATACAAGTTTAAGAATGTAATGATCATCAACACAAGGCTATACTAGTACATCTAATAGGCACAAATAAGCATTCACCCAATCATATATAGATTTATTTGTGGTCCATAAGGTGTATAAGTATAAATCCAAGTGTTGACAAATACTAACATCTAAACTAATATTCAATACAATGAAGCATCAAAATTTTGAAATCACAAAGGAATTTATCCATAAAAATAGGATCATGTGCATCAATTGAAGAATAGATAACTAGTTTAAATGGATTTTTGACAAACTAGTTAAAGATCCTTCATAAATATGAAATCATATGTTTTTCATGAATAATACTAAATACATAAAAGTTCAAGCACTCATATTCCATAAAGCTCAACATATATATTTTCTTAAAGATAGAGTGTTCAAAAGTTATGTAAATAGTATCTACATGAAAATAGTCATTGAAGCCCAAATCAAATATGACTAATCAAAATTTTTATCAATCAACACATAAAAATCATTTTTATCAAAACAAATCATCTTAAAAATAATCTACATGGTATATGTATGAATTATACAAATCTAACAATATGCATACATATCCCAAAAATAAAAGAGTCTATTAAATGTTTGCATGAAGGCAAGAGACTCACTGGTATACATGTATATTTATTAGATTTGAATTAAACATGCATATACATGAAGTAAATCACAAAAATTGGCACAACATGTATATATGAGAATTATCAAAACTAGATTATACATATGCATAAAGTGGATACAAGTGAGCATGAAGTTCAATTATTTAAGAGTCAATTGTAATTCACTATTTGTATATGTATACATACAAGTTTGATATATTCTACATCTAAGCATGTAAATACCACATGAAGCACAAATCAAACAAAATCATGACATGCTATGAATATGACAAAAGTATAAAGCATGTACAAAAAATAGGAGTTTAGAAGTTGTTACCAACTACAAAGCTCCAAGTGTGGTGGTCTTTTCCACCAAAATTTCCTTGATAGCAATGCATTTATAAGAGTGTCCATCATATCCATTGCATTCACTACCAAGGCACCAATCCTCTCACGTTTTGTGAGAGCCCTCACCTACATCAAAATCAAAGGGTGGGGGTTTTGGTACCCATACTTTCTTGGGTCCTTTGGGGTTAGCATTGTTATAAGGAACCCAAAATCTATTATATTTAGCAAAATATAAATATGGTTTCTTATCAAAACAATATCTTGCTAGATGGCCTTTGCGGCCGCAATGTGTACAAATGTACACCTTAGCATGATGCTTATGAGTGTGATTGTGATCGTGTTGTGCATCATAAGCATGAGCATGATGTGTATGTGCATGAGCATGTGGAGTTTGTTTCTTGGGAAACATGGACTCCAATCTAGTATGTTTAAATGCACAAGAGTTCAAAGTTGAACTCAAATTATTCATCTTATTTTCATATTCTTAATCTCATTAGATGTGGCATGAAAAGCATGATGAGATGAAGAATCATTTTTCTTTTTCTTTTTAGAAACAAAGTCTTTTTCTTTTTCAACAAATTTCTTTTCAAAGTAATATTTTCTTGCAAAATATCTTCTTTTTGTTTTTCCACCAAGTCAATCTTTTCTTTCAAAGTATTGTTTCCTTCACACAAAATACTCAATTTAGAAAATAAGGAAACATTCTCATTTTTCAAATCTTCTTTTTCTTTTTCTAAGCATGCCATTTTATTTTCTAAAGAATCTTTATCATTAAGCATGGCATCAAAATTCTTTTTCAAAATGTTATTTTCTTTTTCTAAACATGCAATGTTAGATTTGAAAGAATCTTGTTCTATATGCATGCAAGCAATGTCCTTTTTCAAATTTTTATTTTCCTTTTTAATCATGTCATATTTCTCAAGAATTGTTTGGCAAAATGAAGTGAGCTCATCATATGACATGTCCTCATCATCGGATTCGAAATTTACCTCAAGGGGATTATCCCCTTGGACCATAAAGCATGTGTTGGAGGTGTTGCTTCCAACATCCGAATCGCTCCCCGCATAGTATTGTTCATTTTCGCCAAGGGAGATCAAGGTATTCCAAACTACAAAAGCCATATCAAGATTAGCAACCCTAGATAAATAAACATCATTTAGGGTAGATCTTAAAGCATATAGGGCTTTTGTATTAGCCTCAAGATTCTTACCATTTAAGCAATATTCTTTATTAGTTGTGGCAAGATATACACTAAGGCCAAGTCCTTTGAGGAACAAAGACATCTTAACCTTCCAAATTTGGATGTTAAGAATGTCAAAGGTGGGTGGTGACATAAAGTCCATGGTGAGGTGTGTGTGTACAACAAATATTGTGATTAGCCCAAATGTAGGATCTTTAACTCTTAGGTTGTTAGACCCTTATCAAGAGCACTAGCTCTGATACCAATTGTAAGATCACCTAGAGGGGGGGTGAATAGGTGATGGCTAATCTAATGGTCACTTATGAACAAATAATGCGGAATTAAAAACTAAGTTGACCAAATTAAAATTCTTTTAATTAAACACTTATGTATAACTCAAGAGTGTTGCCGAATTCCCCTTGCGAGGCTCTGGACAAGCTCCTCTAGATTCCCCTTGAATGGATTGAGGTGCCGCGTTGGCTCTCTTGGTTGAATACTAGTGTTAACAACAATCCCACGCAATTATATATCAATTAAGCACAAGGGTATATCAAGCATGTAAAGTAAAGACAATGAAAGTAATGCAAGATATAAAAGAGACAAAGAGAGAGAGAGGGATAGAGTAAGCAATCGCAAACACAAAGGGTTTGTTTCGAGGTTCGAGCACACTTGCTCTACATCCCCGCCTTCGACACACGAAGGATTTCCACTATGCAAGATCCCACCGGATCTCTCCTCGGTGCCGTACACCTACAAACCCTCGGACTCCCAAGTCCCGTACACACGCAAGCCCCCTAAGCTTGCCGAGGCCGCACCTCGAACCACCAAGAGTTCACAACCGAACTCCAACCACAACGAGCACACTTGCCCGCTTCCTCAAAGTACAAAGAAAATCTCTTTGGTGATCTAACACTTGATCACCAATTACAAAAGCTCACTACAACACTTTCCTATAGGATAGATATGTCTATGGATGCTCAAGTGAAGTGTGAGAAATCAAGGAAAGAAAGTTTTGATGGAAAACTCAAGAAATCACTTTAACACTCTCTTGATAAAAACTCCCTTTTGATTGGAAGTATTAGCACTCTATTTTGTGGAGAAAACTCTTCTAAAAGTATCAGAAAAACAGCTCAAGAAATCTCCAAAATCTTCTCCCTAAAACAAGTGACAAGACCCCTTTTATAGGGCTGCCAGAAAATAGAGCCGTTGGGCTCCTGTCAGTGCTGTCGGTCGACCGCCGGTCGACCGGCCAACGGTCATTTTTCTGACCGTTGCAGCCACCGGTCGACCGGCTCGGTCGACCGATAACCTGGAATGAACTGTCGGTCGACCGGCCCGGTCGACTGATATTTCCAGAGAGCAAAGCTCTCTTGGTCGGTCGACCGACCCGGTCGACCGGCCACTGTGCTGACAACGTGCACAGGGCTGTGCACATCGGTCGACCGGATCGGTCGACCGGTTTGGCCTGTCAGCCAGTCTCCAGGTCTGAAAAACAGGATTTAAAAATCTTTTATAAAATCCTAAAAATACATAGAAATTCTACAAAAATAGTTTTACAATATACTTGAAAGAACAAACATGCTTGCACAAAATCAAGACATGTTATATATGTTTTGGTCTATTTTTGTAACTTGGAAATATTAGCTCAATAACTAAAATGTATTTTTCCAAAACATGTTTTTCCCAACTTGTTTTTCTAAATCTTCATCAAATACAAAAACAAGATATTTGAGTTCATTTAAAAGCATGGTGTGTATGGATATGATCCACTACACAATCAATATGGAATATCTATGTTTTTGACATAAAGCTCTAATCATGATTTTGGTTTAAAGATATGAACTATGAAATACCAAAATCCAAGATAAATATTTTGTCACAAAGAAAAATCTTTTTCCAAATAAAAATTTTTTTCTAAACAAAATCTTTTATGAAAGCACTTTAAATCAAGAGTTCTAATCAAGAGTGTGTGTGTGTGATATAACTTGAGCAATCCACCAACTATCTATCCTTTACATTTTTACTAAAACAAAAATACAAATTCTATACCTAGACCCAAGTCTTCAACTTCTTGAAGTCTTCCCTTGAAGGCTTCTCATCTTCTTGACTTGGTCCAAGCTTGATCCAAAAACTCCTTGGATCACCACATGCAAGCTCCAAATCTTGTTCTTTTAACTTTTGTAGAGCTATGCACCTACTAAGATTTTGATCATGAATCTGTCACTAATTAAACACAAGATCATTAGTAACTATAACTACATGAGTTGATCATCATCAAAACTAGGGTGAAGGGCCTTTGGGCCAACAAAATTCTCTTTTATAGTCCTTTGGTCCGTTTCAATTTCTGATCAAGTGGAAGATAGGGGTTAACTTTGATTCGACTATACATGATTTTGCAAAGTGAAGCGCAAAACACGTGAAGGAGTGTTGTATCTTGGGAGACCAGCGTTCAAGTGAGTTTTTATAACCCTTCCATACAGACACATCTGTTCGTTTGGTATAGGCATAACTTTTTCGAACAGACACACATCCATTCGCCGAATAGACACATCCCTTCAGCCGAAACAGGTTATCCCTGAACAAACACATCCATTCGTTCAGAACGGGCGCAACCGTTCCGAATAGAGATGTTCGTTCGCCGAACAAACAGATCCATTAGAATACCACTTTCAATATGGACTAAAGAGTTTTCACTCTCTTTGGTCTCTTTTAGCTCTTATTTTAGGCCAACTTCCGACTTGAATATCTCATTCATTCGAAAATGGAATAGAACATGTGAATATACCATGTTCATCCCCAATGGAAGAAGAACACATTCCAACCATCCCCCATGCGATTATAGCAGCGGGCTCCGCCTTAAATTTAGCTCGAATTTTTTTAACAAATTCACTTGATTAATTTCAAGTTTCCAACAATCCCCACAATGAATAGAGATTCAAGAAAATATACACACTATAAGACTGACTCTATAGTGAAAAACACTTTATAAGAGAAACTGCATCAAGGATAGGTGAATTAGGTCCCGAACCTTTCATAGCGAAAATCTTATCAGACTTACTAGCCAATCAGTGAATTAGGTCTTGATTTGTCAGTTGTTTGTATAAACCAAGTCAACAGGACTCACACAATAACTTTTTAAAATCAACTTTAATTCTTGGTTGTGTCTTTTTCGGCCTTGAACATTCTTAATTTCAGAGAGTGGGTTTAGAGAATCACAGCCTCCATAGAGACTGTCAAAGGGCTGATCCAGCTCTGCACTCATATAAGTGATCATCCTATTAAGAGTAGTCTACTCCACCCCACTTGATTTAATAACAAGAGATAGGCATCATTAAAAGCGTTAAGCTTATCATAAACCCTTTTGTAGAAAGCACTTGAGTGCACCGTAGGAATGAGTTGGAGTCAAGCTCCTAAGTACTTACTCGCATAATCAATCATAACCAGTTTTTTCTCTTGAACTTAGTACGTGGGATCTCCAGTCGCTAAGTGAGGTTTTCATTAAGCTGAGTTAGTATGATTGGGTTTTTAGCTCATTCTCCTTAATGCGCAGTTTATACGCTATCCACTCAAACTTTTAGTGAACGAATCCGCTAAGTTATCTTTGACGTCATAAAGTCAATTGTGATAACTCCATTTGAGAGTAACTGCCTAACAGTTATGCCTTCGACATATGTGTCTAAACTCACTGTTATACACAAAATTTTTGCCTTAGATATCGATGCTTGATTATCACAGTGAATGCATGTGGTAGGCACAGGCTTAGGCCACAGTGGTATATTCTCCAAAATTTGTCAAAACCATTATGCTTCTTCTCTAGCATTATTCAAGGCTATAAATTCTGATTCCATTGTGGAACGGACTATGCAATTTGTTTGGAGGATTTTCATGATACCACTGCGTCTCTAAGAGTACATATGTATCCGTTAATTGATTTCGATTCCTCAGAATCTGCAATTCAATTTGCGTCGCTGTACCCTTCAAGCATAGTGGATATTGTTCATATCTCAATAAATATTTTTTAGTATTAAATGCGTAGTCTACTACTCATAGTAGAGTAGTCCAATGATCATCACTAAGATTACTAGTGTATCTGCTTAATTTGCTAACGACGTAAGCTATATCCGATCTAGTTAAATTCATTAGACTTCTGATAATTTGAGAATACTCCAACTGTCGCTTTTTAATTTCTATATTCTTATGAAGGTGGATACAAGAGAAAAAAAATTTGTATTCTCTTTGATCTCATATTCCTTGAATCTTTCTATCATCTTGTCCACGTAATGTGACTGAGATAGACTGATTCCATCTAGTTTTCTGGTAATTTTAATTCTTAAAATTAAATCAACAACACCCAGATCCTTCATATCAAAGTTGTTGGATAACATCTTTTTAGTAGACTTAATAACTTCAATATTAGTTTCGAGTATCAACATATGATCTACATAGTGATATATGCATTTTCAACTGTTTTAGTGTAAACACACTTGTTGTATTCATTGATAGTGAATCCATCCTTGATTATGACACTATCGAACTTCTCATGCCACTGTTTAGGAGTCTGTTTAAGCTTCTTTTCACATTTGTGTTATGGGGTAGACGTAACCTCCTTAAATATTTGAGGCTCGCTTTTAATTACATATGCTACAACGTTTGGACCTAAAAATTTAGAGATTCTTGATTTCTTACTCCTTTTTGATTCAACTTATGCATTAACTGTTAGTTCACTGGGTCTTTCATCCCTTAACGATGTTTCATGTGTTTTTTCTCAGAAGTCTTGTTTTTTTTCCGTTTGTACGGAAAAATATCTCCAAAGAACACAATATCTCTTGATTCAATAATCATGTTTTACATGAATATCTAATATTTCTGATTTGTGTATCAGAAAACTGTAGGTGCTGGTATTCAAGGCATGAAAATGCACTCCACCATTTTAGATTCCAACTTAGTCTTCTTAGGCAGTGGCACTTGTACTTTTGCAAGGCATATCACATTTTGAGGTAACGGTAGGAAGGAGGATTCCATGCCATAACTCAAATAAAATAAAACCAAGTTTCTTGTGGGGTACCCTGATTTGCGGTTAATATGACTTCCCTCCACAAGTTTTGTGGTGATTCAAAACTTACGAGTAAGGAATTGACCATCTCTTTTAAGTTCTGTTCTTTTTTTAAGCAGTCTCATTTTCCTGAGGAGTATATTATGATGTGGTTTGATGGATTATACCAAAGTTAGCACACAAACTCACTGAATTATTTGATTCATATTTTTTGTCTCATCGGATATTAGAATCTTTATATTTTTGTTGAGTTGATTTTCAACTTTAGCTTTGTATGTTGTAAACATACTTATTGCTTTGACTGATCATAGTCTTACTATACACCATTTAGTACTCAAGAAAATGTCATACGACAAACTTCTTAATACTGGCATCCTCCAACTTTGGAATAGGAAGAGGAGCAGACATCACAGCCTGATTTGACACTCTTAGTGCCCTACTGATACTCTCTTAATTAGTATTAGACATTTTCTACAATTCAAGCAGAGTAGAAGTTAGCAACTTCAATCATAATTGTCTTAAGATGATTCGTTTTACGCGTACCTCACTCTAAAATCTGATTTTTATTCTGTTAATCTGCCCATTTATACAAACGTTCAGTTATGCACGAATTATTTTTAATAAATATTTACCTTGTTTAAATATTGATTGTGAAATTATTGAATTCTAATATATTCTGTATTTTTTTAACTAACGTTTTTATTCCAAGAATTATGTTGAATAAGGTATTAATGCTGAAATATCTATTTTAATAAATATTATTGTTAGATAAATCTTTATTTAAGTATTTATCTTGCTGATTTATTATTTATACGAGACTGACTAAATATCAGTCTGATTGGTGTCTAAGAAAGGGATTTGAAAGGTGATTCTGTGATTAAGGAACGTTCAATTGAACAGAAAATCGCCCACTTGATTTCACCGAACTAACCACTTGATCTTGATCATGAATTGAATTGACAAGACCAACACATTTTACATGAAATTTAAAATAAGGAATTTTTAATATATCCCCTGGTATCTAACATATTACTAACCAACAAGAAAAGAAAGAATCCTTTCCACAATCATTTTTCAAGTGGACGTAGACATGATAAAAAGTATACAATTCTCTAAAATATTAAACATCCAATAAAATATTATCATTCAACAAGTGAAGTCTTTAAATAAAGTTTATTATCTCCAGAAGAAAGAACATATTTTTAAGTTCTTTTCTGTCTTATATATATATATATATATATATATATATATATATATATATATATATATATATATATATATATGGCTTACTGTACCTCAGCCTGCAGGCTGAGAGAGTTTCTCAGCCTGCGGGACGTGGCTGAATATATGCCACACATCGGTCGCAGAGTGTGGGCGCCAAAAAAATCAAAAAAATCCCGCCTAAACAATCGTGAAACAAATTGACAAAAATACCCCTTTTATATGACGACGGCGACTTCTAGCATTGAAAAGTAAAAAAAATATTTCATGGTCGCATACTTAATACAGAATAAAGAATACCGGAGGAAACATGCTATCGTATAGTAATGCGACCTCCTTCAGTACTGCAACCAAAGTCGCAAACTTCTTTCTCATTACGATGGTGATGACGAGGATTAGAAGTTTAAAAAATTGTATTTTGTTTTTTTTAAATATATATAAATCTATTTTCTAAAGTTAATTGTGTGAATTACATTTTTTACTACTATGTCTTGGTTGAAAAATGCTGTACAATTGTTACAAACCTTCATTTTAAAAATTTTACACTAAACGAATATAATGCGACCATGGACGCAGTTAATAATTATATTACTTCACCCTTATAAATTTTTAAAATGAAAGGTTGCGACATTGGTTGCAGTTGCTGGACGCAGACTTAATAAATACACTGCGACCTTGGTCGCAGTTGCTGGACTTTAGTCTTAATCAACAACAACACTGCTACCTTGATCGCAGTTTCTGACCGTAGTCTTAATAAAATAAACGATCGTAGTCTTAATAAAATAAACTGCGACCTTGATCGCAGTTGTTGGTGTTTAGTCTTAATAAAATACACAGCGACCTTGGTCACAGTTGCTGGTCTTTACTCTTAATCAACAACATCACTGCGACCTTGGTCGCAGTTGGTGGTCTTTATAAATAATCAACAACAACACTGTGACATTGGTCGCAGTTGATGGCCGCAGTCTTAAAAAAATAATCTGCAATCTTGGTCGCTATTGCTGGTCTTTAGTCTTAATCAACAACAACACTGCGACGAGGTAAACAACAACACTGCGACGAGGTAAATAACAACACTGCGACGTGGTGACACGTCACTGCAGCAGTTGCTTAGTCGCAGTCTTTGGTCACAGTGTCGACCCTGGTCGCAGTAGTTACTGTTTGCAATGTATCTTATGCGACCTTGGTCGCAGTGTCATCTATGGTCATAGTTGTTTAGTTTGCAATCCATGGCTGCGACCAAGTTCGTAGTTTATTAAAAAAAACAAATATGCTTTTTATTTATGTCCAGGCATTTATCTCCAGGCATGTGCAAATGATACAAAAACGATCTCTTATACAATAAGATTGAGTGTTACAATATAGCAGTACAAAGAAGACTAAACATCAAAAAGATCCCTTGTTGACTAAGAGCAGTGGTGTTATTGAGGTCTTTTATTTATGTCCAGACATTTATCTTCAGGCATGTGAAAATGATACAAAACGCTTTGTTATACAATAAGATTGAGTGTTACAATATAGCAGTACAAAGAAGACTAAACATCAAAGTAGCCAAGAAGACTAAACATCAAAAGAGCCCTTGTTGACTAAGAGCAATCTTCTTCTTGAGGTCTGGTGGCAGCAGAATCCTCCGATTCCAACTGACCCTCCAAAGTGCCGGGATACGATCTTTCGTTGATGAACATCTCTTCACCAGAAGGTTATCCAGTGAGCATGGAGTTTCCTCGATGTCACTTCTGGGGTAAGAGAGGGAGAGTGAGACCTCACAAGGTATGCTACCCACCACTATATCCACCACATCCCCCGCCGCCATATCCACTCTGACCATCCGTTATCAGCAAGCTTGACTGGTGCATCAAGTCAGAGCAGATCTCGGTGAGGCTTAAGTCCTCGTCAGGGATCATGACTTCTTCCCTTGTGAACGACGAGGACCATGACTTCTTCCCTTGTGGACGATGAGGTCTATGACTTCTTCCCTTGTGGACGAACATCGATCAAGTTCGTCCATAGGGTCATCTTCATCCATGGAGGCAGGCCCCTGTTAGAGACTCTGAAGAAGGCGGAAATTCTCAGAGCAATTGCTCTCGAAAGAAAACAGTCTAATTATGGGCTGTTAAAGGGAGAGGGTGAGCCCTATTTATAGGCAGCCCATAATAACCATAATTAATGGTTCATTAATCAGAATCGTCAGCATTAATGGTCTCCAACCGCCAGCGCCGGTTGGCATTAAAAGACATTAACGCCTAAACCCAATGAAGAGCCGACGCGTGGACAACCGCTTCGGGAAACAACGAATGGTGCGGGGTTCGTCAAAGTAGACTTGACGTTAAAAGATCTCATAAAATCTTTATGACAGGTCGCGTATCACGGAGTGACTCTAAGTCGCATCAGACAACAGACAACTTTTCATTTTTCATTTAGATTTAAAAAATGACTTAATCCAAAAACAACACTTAATAAAACAACACTTACTTAACGTACTGCGACCAAAGTCGCAGTCCATGTAATGTAACCCTAGATTGCAGTTGCTGGCCATCTTTATCAATAACAACACTGCGACCTTGGTCGCATTTAACCATGTACACTGCGACCAAAAGACTTTGACTAAGGTCGCAGTTTAAATGTACAATGCGACCAAAGACTCTGACTACATTATATACAAAAAAATTAATTACTTAACGTACTGCGACCAAAGTCGCAGTACATGTGATGCAACCCTAGATTGCAGTTCCTGGCCATCTTTATCAATAACAACACTGCGACCTTGGTCGCATTTAACCATGTACACTGCAACCAAAGACTTTGACTAAGGTCGCAGTTTAAATGTACAATGCGACCAAAGACTCTGACTACATTATATACAAAAAAATTAAACTATAAAGTAGAATTTTATCGCAGGCTGAAAAAATTGATCTGAAAAGAGCGGCAAAAATAAAAGGGGGAAAAATAATAATAAACAATAAGAAAAAGTTATCATAAGGGGTATTTGGTAATTTAACTTCTACCTAAAAGCGGGCCGCAAGTCGTGAGGTGACAAATTGAGCCACGTCACCGCAGGCTGAGAGAGTACTCTCAGCCCGCGGGCTGATATACATTTTTCTCATATATATATATATATATATATATATATATATATATATATATATATATTATATATATATATATATATATATATATATAATATATATATATGGGTTACTGTACCTCAGCCGACGGCTGAGAGAGTTTCTCAGACCGCGGTGACGTGGCTGAATATATACCACAGATCGGCCGCAGAGTGTAGGCGCCAAAATAAACAAAAAAATCCCGCCTAAACATTCATAAATCAAAATGACAAAAATACCCCATAAATCCCGCCTAAACATTCGTGAATCAAAATGACAAAAATACCCCTTTTTTACTTCTAAACTGCCATAAACTCATCCACAAACAAAAATTACCTAAAATAATTTTCAGTTGAATATATCTACAGTTATAAAATTCGTAATACTACTACATCGAAAATATAATAGAGAAAAAATTGGATGAACATAATATGAAATAAACAGAAGCATGCCTTCCGTAACAGAATTCTCACCGTTTTACAAATTCCGTGATCATAGTCGCAGTTATAACATAATAAAACTTTCAATCATTGCGACCATGGTCGCAGACTTAATACAAAATAACTTTCAATTTTAAATGACGACTGTGACACTAGTCGTAGTCATAGTATAACAAAAACTTTTTTATATCACGCATGACCATAGTCGCATTCCTTATAACATAAAAAATAACAAACGAAAACATGTTATCGTACAGCACTGCGACCTCCTTCAGCACTGCGACCAAAGTCGCAATCTTTTTTCGCATGCTTTATGTAAAAGATTTTTTATAATTTTATAAGGTAGTTTAGCCATGCGACCCTGAGATCAGTTCGCGTATATCACATCTTATAAAAATACTATATTAATTACACTGAATCTAATGAAGTAATTAATAATCTATCTAC
Source organism: Agave tequilana (assembly GCA_038442645.1). Classification (NCBI taxonomy): domain Eukaryota; kingdom Viridiplantae; phylum Streptophyta; class Magnoliopsida; order Asparagales; family Asparagaceae; genus Agave; species Agave tequilana. Next base: position 17,231 of record JAVJIF010017472.1, read on the forward strand.
CGTGATACAACAACAGTCTAGAAAAAAGAAATGTACTAATGTTAATCACGATAAAGAAAAGATGTGCACCATACGTAATCTAAAGATATAGGCAAAATATTCTATAACAAGTTTATTTGTATTTCACGTAGTAAACCTCTGGAGAAAAGAAACTCTTCGGATTCTCCAGCCATAACTCTTCAACCTATAACAATTATTATTACTATTCATGTTCTTTCACATTATTGACCTTTATATAGTGCTTGTAACTAATATATTATCTCATATCTAAAAATTATATTTTTGCTCCTTTTCAATTTGATTTCAAAAACTTTCAGAAAAACAATTCATTCTTGAATCATGTCTTCCCCATCTTCTTCCTCTGAACACTCAGAATTCAACTTCAATCAATCCCCCACCGGTCCTCTTTCTTCAGGGTATTCTAGTGAATCTGATACCAGTCTGAACTTCACTCCTTTTGACTATCTCACTACATCAAATAATATTTTAACTGATCCTCCTATTCATGATGATGATGAAGTTTTCATGTGGGTTAGTGAAGAGGACATTATTCTTTTGCCACTTGACGGAGGAATGCTTGATTAAAGCATGTCCTCTGATGCTATTGGCTCGCTTTCTCGCAACGGATCGGACGAAGAGCTTGATAGAGACGATCCATTATGGGAGTTTATCGATGAACAAAAAAAACCTCAAAAATAGGAAGATGATGAGGAAATAAGTGATGAACAGGAAGACCAGGAGAATGAAGAAGATGAATCTGCTTATGATGGTGATGATGACGAGGATTAGGATTTCCCGATCTTCTGATATTCAACATTATTTTGTCTTCTCTTAAAATCTTTTAATGCTCTTTTTTGTAAGGTCTCTTTCTCATCATATTATGTTATAAATAAAAGGTCTCTTTCTCACCATATTATGTTATAAATAAAATTTACTTCTATCTGCAAAATAATTTTTTACATTTTTAAAATACATATAAAGTATACCGTATATGTATTAATTCTGCATCTTATCTGCAATAATGGTCGCAGTACTCATATTATAATTACATATGAAACTGCGACCACGATCGCTGTCCAGTCATAAATAGTTTGATACTTTTGCATTCAATAAAGTTATAAACAGCTCCCATGGTCGTAGTCCAAAATAAATTATATGAACAGATAATACTGCGAACATCATCGCAATCCTCTCAAATCAGTATATTTCACTGTATATCGCAAATTAGAAAATTGCCACTGTTCTCCTTAAACACTGCGACCATAGTAGCAGTCCTACGATTGCCACTGTTGTTCTTAAACACTGCGACCATAATCGCAATCCTACTTCGCATGCAATAAGTTACAGTGAAAATCAAATATATAAAACCATACATAAACTGCGATTATAGTATCAGTCCTTAGACACCGCTATTACATATAACTTAGCAAAAAAACTCACCAAAAAAAATGCTGTCGTGAGTACTGCGACCATAGTCACAGTACCACGACTTGCTCTCGTTAAGCACTGCGATCATAGTCGCAGTCCTTATTCGAATTCAATATGTAAAAAATAATAATAATTTATACATTACATGCGAAAAAAAGTAAAACTGCGACTATATTAAAAAATCATTAAATTTCAAATCAGATAACAAAAAAAATAATAAAGAAGCATTCAAATTAGTTTCGTAATTTGATAAAAAAATGTTTGCAGTTTGGCCGCAGTTATAAAAGATAATTGTGACAAAATTGAGTAACGTCAGAAAAATATAAAATTATAATAAACTATACAAATCTACTGTCTTTTACAGCAGGGCTATTTAGTAATTTCAACTATTCGGGTAAGCGGGCTGTCCTTTCTAGTGTGGCTAATAATGTGCCACGACACCGCAGGCTGAGAGGGTCTCTCAGCCGTCGGCTGATATACATTTTTCTCATATATATATATATTAATATATATATATATATATATATATATATATATATATATATATATATATATTGAGTCATTCCGAAAGGATCCGAGCCAGAATCTTTCTCACTCAAATATAACCTTCTGACATTAAAATACGAGATCTACTCCGTTGAAATGATCTATATTATTTCAAGTATCTATAAACAAAAAATCAAGTGTTTTGAATACTTTTTGCCTATGCATGAAGTAGGAAAAGAACGGACGACCTAAAAAGTGAGTTGGTTAGTTTAACGATATAGAACAGTTGAAACCAAACAAAAATTGATTTGTAGGGATTTTTAAATGTTTAGGTCATGATCAAGTGGTCGAATCGAGAATTTGTATGTTTAAAGGCATAAATCTAACCAACTCACTACGTTCGGCCGTCCATTTTGTGCCGCTTGATAGATGGGCAAAAAGTATTCAAAACACTTGATTTTTGGTTTATAGATACTTGAAATAATATAGATCAGCTTCAATAAAGTGGATCTTGTATTCGAATGTCAGAGGTTTGTATTTGAGTGGGAAGGATTCGTGCTCGAATCCTTCTGGAATGACACCAGTCTCTATCTCTCTCTCTCTCTCTCTCTCACACACACACACACATATATACTTGTGTTATTCTGAATATATATATAGTGAGTTGATATACACACACACACACACACACACACACTTGTGTTATTCTGAAAGGTGTGAAAGGTGTGTGTGTGTGTTTGTGGGCGCGCGCGCACACACACTTGTTATTCTGAAAGGATTTGAGGTCGAATTCTTTCATTTAAATACAATCTTATGATATTCGAACGTAAGATTCACTCCGTTGAAGTAGATTTACATTATTTAAAGTAACTAAAAACCAAAAATCATTTATTTTGAATATTATTTGCCCATCCATCAAGTAGCCGCAAAATGAAAGACTGAAATAATGAGTTGGTTATAGGGAAGTAGGGAGTGAGAAAACTCATTTCACACTTCCCTTATTTGTTTTGAATCGGAAATGGAAAATGAGAAAATCTCTTTTTCTTTTTTCTTTTCCCTTCCACGCCTCCCTTTTGTACTATCATTTTTTCACTTTTAGAATGCTACAATTAATTTTGTGGTCATGTAAATTTTACTTGTAATAAGTTATACTATATCTCACGTACAATTCAATTATAGATCTAAAACATCACTTCAGAATTAATTTTTAATTTAATATTATTTTATGCTCAATTTTGCGATCAATTATTTCACTTCTACTTTCACATTATTAATCAAACACCAAAAAAGCACAATATATTTTTTCACTTATATTTTTACATACAACTAAACGCTAGAAATGAGAATAACACAAATCTCAATTTCTCCTTACACTTTCACATTTCTCATTTTCTTTTCTCACTTATATCTTTTCCTCTAACTTCCATCAAAACAAACAGGCTTCAAGTGGAACTCATCTCTCAACTGAAGCTCATATTTAATTTTTCACGCATGAAGATTTCCATGAACTAATTAGCATCTTTATGTCCTCATACATTACTCATGGTCATGGGTATATAAACTAGCATCAACCAGGAAATCTCGCTTCTTTTAATTTTTTTAAAAAAATAAATAGACAAAGTGTTACAAGAGAAGAGATTGATAAGAATTGAAATCTAAGAATCATTTCACGGGGGAACATTGTTTCTCTGTTCTATTAAAGCACTTCTCAAATTTTAGTTCTAGAAATCTAGATCAATGTATCGGGCATAATATCTTTAACAGCCTTTTATCTGTCTAATTTTTGTAAATATTTGATATAGTAAATAATATTTTGAGCAGGGTCCAATGTTTTCGTACTTTTTTTAAAACCTAAAATAAGAGATAGAAAATCTTTTACTCTCAATGGCACACAATTAATAATTTTTTACCATCAATATTCCTTTCTAATTGTAATATACACTATAGCATGTGTAAAAGAATTTTTTTTTTTTAAAAAAACTTGTAAAAAGCTAGAAGAAGGAACAAAAAAATTATGTCAAGTAATTTGTTCCCATTAGTTTGTTGGGAAGGGTTACTCAACAAAAAAGATGAGGCAAAAAAAAAAAATTGAACGAAACCGTGAGGCAAAAGGCCCCAGATGTTCCATTAATGAAACATCTCGATAAAAAAGAGAAATCTACCTAAACAAAATACTCCTGCCATTCCTTTCAAGCAGTCCTTGTACTTCCACCTTCTTCTTCTTGTATTGCTCTGAACTCGTATCACTCGAATAACTATTCTTTCTTACAGGATTGATAGTGCCTGTGCGAAAATACGGTATTATGTAGAACCAAGCAGACACGCAGACGATCGCGACCATTCGTCCCCCGAGGAGCATCGCCGCGAGAGTCATGGCAAGCACAATGAGCCCAGCTCCCATGCCACTCTCCTCCCCATCTCTCCTCTTCTTCATCCTCTTGTTTTGAACTCTGCAGGTGGTACAGAGAGAGGGGGCGCCTGGTTTGGCCAAGCTCTTGAGGTTCGTTTTGGTCCCAGTCTGAACTGAACCGGGCACCTCAAAATGGCTAGCCGGTTCGGTCTCGGGTTCACACTTGGATGTCACGTGACTGACGGGTGCTCTGTGGGCCCCGTTGGTGAGTTGAGTGGAGCCAGCGGCGGGTAGCTGTGGGTTGAGTGCGGGTGGCGTTCTCCCTTTGTCCTGCGTCGGAAAAAGTTGAGTACCGATCAGTCCCGTTTCATAATTTTTCGAGAATTAAGTTGGTCATTAAAAAAATAAAAAGTAATCAAATTACAGCTAACAGTCACATTTTTTTCATTTCATTTCATTCTAGAGTCGCAAGATTTGCAACTAATTATACTTTTTATCTTCTTAATCTCAAACCAAACAAGGATTAATGCATAATTAATTTATACCTTGTGAGTTTTTTTGAAGAAGCCTTTCTTAGGAGCAGCTGACACCTTCGCCGGCGGCATCTTTTCGTGCTCGTCGCTGGCCACGATGAGATCGATCTCTGTGTCCGCATCGACGGGCACCGTCTTCTTCTTCCCGCGAAACCTCGACGGCGAGGACCGCTGCGACGACGAACCGCAGAAACACGATAAAACACGAGCCCAGCTCCTCTCTCTTTTGATGCTCATGCTGACCTTTTGCTGCAATGTCAGAGAGAGAGAGCGAGAGAAAGTTTGGAAGAAGTTTTCGGGGTTTCTTTCATCTTGTTTCATAGACTTGACTCGAATAAATAGACAGGCAGCAGCTTCGAATTTGTGTTTATTTTATTGGATCAAAAGCCTCGTTTTTGTGATTTTGTTATTAAGGGAGCGAGTGAGGCTGACTTGCTCGGCGCTTTCCTTTTTGATTCTTTAGTTGAGTTCTTTTTGTTTGAAAAACAAAGATGGCCCCGCGTTAAAAAGGGGAGTGAGGTTAGCTTTTATAACGTCACTCTGTTTTTTTTTTTTTTTAAGATTTCATTTTTCTGTGAGTAGATGATGGAATGGGCTCGAGGAGTGTATTTATGGAATGTTAGAGTGGTAATAGTAGTCAGCCGGATCAACCTAACGCGTTCGTTTTTTTTTTTTTCCTTTTTTTTTAATAGTAAATGGTGAACAAGAATGGTTTAATTAGTAAGTATTTAATGAAAGATTCTCACAAGAAAAATATACAATTCTCCTCCTCGGTTAGAATAGCTAATTGCACACACAGATAAACAAACATACAATGTAGAAAAACAGCGAAAACCTTCAAAATAAAAGTTTCTAAAACAACAAATAAGTGAATTCTGTAACAAAAATAGATAGAGAACCTGCTAAGACAAAAATCAAGGAGTCCGATAGATCGCTGGTTGCTCGTTTCTCTTGCTTGTAGTTGCTGCTCCGCCCAAAAGCTTTATTACCAGTGGCTTACTTTCTACAGTTTAGACCTTTTAAATATTTTTACAAAGGGAAAGAAAACACCACGTGGGTTAGTAAATGATAAGAATAATTGATATTGTACTTAATCAGACAAAAAAATCTAACTTGTTTTCACGGCTGCATTAATTTCCACACACAAAATGTTATAATGTGTGCGCCGCCACTTTTTTTTCCTCACTGCGGTTTTCATCACGAGACGAGCAGAAACAAGTTGAATCCGCTTGACATGAGCTTTACGCGTGAGAAAACCCCAACAATGATAGATTCTCGATTTTAAGATTTTTGTCAAACACGTCTTTAAAAAGTATCTCGAGGGAAGTGAAAGTCCCCGGCATATACGGGTGGGGGGTTCAAAGTTCTTCTTTTTACACTTCACAAGTCCCTTTTTCTTGCAACAGAAAATCGACTTTGTCGAAATATTTTAAATTTATTGGATTTTGAGAATATTGATTGAGAAGTGGCTTAAGTTCAATCCTTTGTTAATCAGGCACAAAACAAACAAAAAGAAAGAAACAAAAAAAAATGATGGAAGGAAAAAAAAACATGTTCTTTAGGATGTGACAGCGTTTTAGTTTTAGACTTTGATAGTGCTGTTAATTAATGTTTTCAGACCAAAAGCAACCACGAGGAAAATTACATGAAACTTATGATCCTCACTAAACAACTAGAACTATTATTACTCTATTACCATCAAATTTCAAATATATAAAATATGCAAAGTATAAGATATAAGAGCAGAGATCTAGATTGGAATTCAACAAAACAATATGGTATGCCAAGTTCTTTGAATGGCATTCCTAGTCCTCAAGAAATTAATCAACGATAATCGAAGTCATTGTCAACTGATTAATTAACTTAACAAATAAACTTGCTCATTAAGCAACTCATGCCCAGTAAGAAAGCTCTTGCAACGTTAGACCTGACGCATTGCCCCCCTTAATATCGCATGCAAATATAAATTTTTTAGGTTTTGATCGCTTAAATACTTTTGTTTATTATGCTTTGATTAGCCAATGAAATACTATTTCCATTGTGCTTGTTATTCAAGTCACAATATTAAAGTTAACAAGAAGTCACAATATACGAGTTCTTCTGAATCTTATTGATGGTAGATCTCTAAATTACAAGACGACGATGGGTAACAAATTATTAACGCAAGTAATTTGTACAAGTAATATTGAGTATACCTAATCAAGTGATCGGTCTAATCCAAATATGAGTGATGACGTTGCCAAAAAGCTGCCTTTTTTTTGTGAGTGCCAAACAGAATGTGTGCATGAATGCGGAGAGCAGGATCTATTGTGTATGTGTTGCTTCCTGTTTGGGCCGGGTTTGCCTGTTGCGAACAAAAGAAGAAAAAATGGATGAGTCTCACTTGATTAGATTTTCATTGTTTTCCAAACTAAAAGCTAGGAATGCGTCTCTATAGCAGTAAAAAGCTGAGTTAGAAGCGCGGAGCCCACACTTTTTTCTTTCTCGATTTTCACAGTAAACAAACAGGCTAAAGCAGTGAAAAAGCGTGTGGGGCTCACTCGTCAGAGCAGTGGAAAAGCGCGTGGGGCTCGCACGGTTGTTCTCGAGTACCTCACCGAACAAATAATAAACATAAAAGGGAATTAGGGTAGGGGTGCCACGGATACGGATTATCCGCGGATATCCGCATCCGAATCCGCCTCCAATCCGGATACGGATATCATTTTTCACATCCGTCAATATTCGTATCCGTATCCGTATCCGTATCCGAAAGTTAGGTGCGGATACGGATATGGCAAAAGTAATATCTTATTCGTATCCGATCCGATATCCGAATGTTGCGTGCTTCATAATGATATCGGTATGCAGAAGACTATTCTTCAATGGAATAAGACATTAAATTTGATATTTTGAGTTGGTGAAAAAGTAATAGTGGAAAGTATTCGATTCTTGCAAGAGCACCACAAGATATTTTGAGTATTTCGACATCAACCATGGCATCCAAATCTGCATTTAGCACCGGAGGACGTGTAATCTATTGTTATAGAAGTCAAATATACGATGAATGTATTGATATGTACACAATAATATCATAGTATGTATCACATTTAATATTGTAGTAGATCAGATAAAAAGTAATATAAGTATTTCTGTTTAATTTATCTTTAACCATATCCATTTTAACATATCCGATTAGTATCCGCATCCGATCCGCTAATATCCGATTTATATCTGATATCCGATTTTAACGGATACGGATATCATTTTTTCACATCCGCCAATATCCGTATCCGTATCCGTATCCGAAGGTTGGGTGCGGATATGAATACGATAGAGGTAATATCCGATCCGTATCCGATCCGATGGCACCCCTAAATTAGGGTGATGCAGTGTTGGAACATACTCTGAAGTTAAAAATTTAAAACTAATATGAATCGAAAACTCACCTGTGGGAAGACCCACTAGGACTACCCCTAAGATTGTGTGAAAACAGTTTTAAAGAAAATTATGCATGATGCAAATTGAAATAAATCCTAGATCTAAAGATGCTAATTAACAAGGAAAACCTAAGCGTGCATATCTAAGAAAGCAGTAAAAACCCTAAAAAATCAATAAAGAAAGGAAAAAAGTTGAGAGATCTTCTCTGTCGGAGGGACGGTAACTGTCCGATGGACGAGAATTCCTCATGCTCCTTGATCATCTGACCAGCATTAAGATAACTTTTAAATTTGCTGGCACATGCCTTTGAGAAAAAACTCGAAAAGTCTGATTGCCTCAATTCATGATGTATTTTCTAGAATTGATCGATGGTATTTTTGGCCGAGTGTGGGGGGAACCATAGCGTTACAGGAGGCTCAGAGACAAGTTGTTAGTCAATAAGTGACTAAATTAGTATACCGCCGTCGGATGATAAGAAACTGACTGACGACAGCATCGGCAGTGTGAGAGAGAGAGAGAGGTGGAGGGGGGAGAGTGAAGAAGGGGGAGGGGGAGCTGGGAGGGGGGAGGGCGGAGCGGGGAAAGGGGAAAAGCGAAGAGCCAGAGAGAGAGGATGGGAAGAAGGAGGACGAGGCGGAGAGCGAGAGAGAAGGAGACAAACAGATGGACGGACAAAATTTATAAATGAGTAACATGAGAAAATCTCCCTTCGATTGGTTTTGATAAAACATCAAAATATGGAAAACTAGGAGAAAGGATTGATCTGGGACCCAAATTTTCATATTTTTGGGTAATTGAAACAATGTAGATCAACTTTAACGGAATGGATCATATGTCATAAAGCAGGGTGTCAACTCAGGGCATAACACTATAACTGAAAAATATAAATGTGTCATATTTTAAGTTATACAGTAATAATAATCAGTACCGTTTGATATCTCAATCGCCTCCCTACCAGCGCCTCACATCACTAATAGTCCATACTAGAGCTCGCACTCTGTAGAACTCAGTCGGGTTTGATATGTGAGTACCGGGACCCGAACAAAGGAGAGACCAAATATCACACGTTTCTAATATTATTACTGTTTGGGTGTTACATTCTTATGTTATTCTTGTCCCTTTCCCATCGGTGTCCCACAACACCGACAGTTCACGCTGGAGCCCGTACTTCCAGTCGAACTCATCTGAACTCCGATGTGCGGGTACCATTATTCGAATAAGGGAGAGACCAAATAACACATGCTCTAGGAGTTATCATTGTACAAGTATGTGTGGGTGTTAATATGCATTGAGAATGCTTATCACGCTAACACCAGGCGGCACAAGCAGGAGGGAGAAAGTAGCCCTACAGATTCAAGAGGTGGCCCCCACAGATTCAAGAGGTGGCTCCCACCACGTGTGTGGTGTGGCACTTTGCTCCATGTGACACTTTACTCTGAGGGTTGATTCAGTAGGTAGCCCCACAGATTCAAGAGGTGCCCCCCTCACAGATTCAAGAGGTGGCTCCCACCACGTGTGTGGTGTGACACTTTGCTCTGTGTGGCACTTTGCTCTGTGTCGGTAATGGATTCTAGAGGTGGCCCCCACAGATTTTAGAGGTGGCCCCCACCACGTGTGTGGTGTGACACTTTGCTCCGTGTGGTACTTGTTCCATTCAAGATCTACCGGATGCTAGCACGATCGTGGGATACATCCTCGTCATCCTGACACTAGGCATGCTCTGCCGGACGCCGGTATGACTATACTATTAACAAGAGTAACAGTGCAGGGGACATGAGTCAGGTGATACAAGAGTTCAGGAGTACAGGAGTTCAGGAGTACAGGAGTACCAGAGGTCTGGTAACAGTATAATTATCATGCCAAGTCCCCGTAAAAGTGATAATCATGAATATGCCAAGTAATACATGTGTAATAGTATCCAGTCAGGGCTCACAATATCAGGTCAAGTACACTAGTATCATGTGAAAGCATGTCAAGTAAGTGTTAGCATGTCAAGTAAGTGTTAGGATGTCAATTGTCAAGTGTCATATATCAGGTGTCAGGTATCAAGTGTCAAGTGATAACATGTCAAGCACCGGTATTGGATATCAAGTGTCAAGTATAGTATGGTAAGTACTGGTATCAGATATCAAGTGTCAAGTATAACATGGCAAGTACCAGTATCAGATATCAAGTGTCAAGTATAGCATGTCAAGTACTGGTGTCAGACATCAAGTGTCAAGTATAACATATCAAGTACTGGTATCAGATATCAAGTGCCAAGTATAGCATGTCAAGTACCAGTGTCATATATCAAGTGTCAAGTATTATGTATTAAAAAGCAGGATAATAATTATTAGGCACGTAACAATGGTAATAAAGCATGAAACAACACAAAAATGTACTCGCCTAAATCACAGAAAATGACGTGAAATCCTGGAACACCAGAAATACGTGCACACCACCAATCCATATATTAAAATATATATATATATATTATTAATTTATTGAGAGAGACCATGAGGGAGGAGAGAGAGATGGAGGAGAGAGAAAAGAATGAAAGAGAGATGTTGGAGAGAGAGAGAGACTTGCAGGAAAGTGAGAGAGTGAGAGAGAGAGAGAGACTTTGCTGGAAATTGAAAGAGGGGTAAGGGAGATAATTTTGATGAAAAAGAAGGGGGTAAAAAGGGAAACTAGGAAAAGAAAGAAAGAAAAGAAAGAAGGGAAAGAAAGAAGGAAAGAAGAAAGAGAGAGGGGGTTGGGGTGGCCGACCGGATTGCTGGCCGCCGCCGACCGTCAGTGTAACGCCCCGATCCGCTAGTACGGGGACGTCACTGCGACGTATACACGCAGGTCAGAAATACCCTCACGTATATACGCTAAGCATCAGTACAGGCAAGAATCAGAGTACGGAAGCAAGTGGTGCATTATACATTCCAACACATGAGTACAATTACAAAGTTATCACCAGAGGTGATAAATATTACAATAATATTACATCACTTGATAGGCGCAAATGCGAGAGTGCCAAAAAGATGTACATCTATGAACAGTACAAAAGGGTGCTCACGAGATAGCTGGAGAAGCCGCGAGCCAACTGGGAAAGCAAGGATGGGACTGGAGCTACAGCTGATCTGACTGCTTCCCAGAAGTAAACTTGTTCCTCAGCAAGAAGAATCTTCTAGTTCCAAGCTCCAGGACCTGGACATAAGAATCCAGGGGAGTCAGTGAAACTCCCCAGGCGAGTGGTGATACAAATGCCAGATGGCAGGCAAGGATAAGTACAAGTGACTGTGGAAAAGAATATAAGTGGAAAGACAGGACATGAACATGTATATTATCGAAAAACCGAAAATCCGAGTAAAACCGGTTACAAGCAAAACTGATTGTATAAGCTTAGGTCACGGCTCCATGAGACTAGTACATCGAAGGAATAATCCAAATAAGGAAACCCTCATCTATATACCTTTATCTCATATCATCGTAATCCAAGCACATACAACCCGAGTTATAAAAGTGGTTATAATAGGAACACATAACAGGCATAACAGGAGTACATAACGGGAGTCATAACAGGAATCATAACAGGAGTCCATAGCAGGAATCATAACATGCGTAACAGGAGTCATAACAGGAATCCATAACGGGCATAACAGGAATCATAACAGGCATAACAGGAGTCTTTTATTATTATTACTCGTCTGACTCATATATCTAGGTATGTGTCCTGGTGTACATCCCAACACACATACATCCATATATAAGCAAGGCGAGTTTCATTATTGGAAGCTGATGGAGAACTGATAGCTCCTCTTATAGTAGTTCCCGTACACCCGGGACCAGCTTGAGGGCCTTAAATCCCTCTAACACGCATCTTCTGAGGGCCTTAAATCCCTCTAACACGAATCGTCAGTTCAGGTAATCCACTACTATAAGCAAGGCATCATTCCGGCATCCTTCACTTCCTCTCATTTCCCATACAAGTTGTCCTTTTTATGGCTTATTAATATTATCAGATTACGGGAATGAGTAGGATCATAACTTGTCATAACAGGTATCATAACGGGAATCATAACAGGAGTCAGGCATAACTAGTGTACATAACAAGAGATCTGGTACTACATTCCCTTAACGTGATAATCACAAGGTCAAGTATATCATGCTTGGTGTCAAGAGATAGCATGACAAGAGGTGATATTCATCAAGTAACAAGATATGAAAGTAAGAATATATAACACATGCACCAAAGATAAGATCCAAATGCAATAAAGTAATTAACCATGACAATCAGCCAGAGTTAGTCGACTAGGGTGAAATGGGTAGTCGACTAATAAAGGTATTAGTCGACTATAGAAAAGGACCAAGTCGACTATAAGGACTGTGTCTCACAAAGTCGCGTCTTTCAGAAAAGAGTTAGTCGACTATGAAAATGGGATAGTCGACTTATAAAAGACTGCGTTTCATAAAGTCGCGTTCTTCAGGAGAAAGTTAGTCGACTTGTAAAAGGGAGTAGTTGACTATAGAAAACTGCGTTTCAGAGAACTGCGTTTCACAGGAAAAGTTAGTCGACTAGGAATATGGGGTAGTCGATTAATGAAATCTGCGTTTCAGAAAAAGGGTGCGTTTCAAAGGAGTTAGTCGACTAGGGTCAAGGGAGTAGTCGACTAATAAGGGTTTCAAGCCGACTGATAGGCAGGTCAAGTCGACTAATCGTCTGAAAACAGAGTGCAGAACAGATTTTGATGGTTTGTGTTTGATGACTAAATTACAACACAAATATGCAATATTTTGTCCAAGTCTTGGCGAGTAGAAACTCGCCTAAAAACGTTCTTATGCGTCCAACGTTCCGGGAGAGTTCTTGTTCAACTTATCACCAAAACGACCGCCGGAATAATCGCAAGCGATTACCGGAAAGTCTACGGCGATGTTTGACAACTAAGCAAACCCGGCCCCAAACCTAAAAAAAGGGGGGACCGGCCTTAGTGTCTTGACAACAAAGAAGAGCACGGCCCCAATCCAAAAGGAGTGACCGGCCTTCACCAAGTGATGGAGGAGAAATTTGGAGGAGGTTAAGGCTTTTGGTGGAGTGAAGTAAAAATGAATTAGAAATGAGAAGGAAGTGTTTATATAGCTTTTGAATTTGTGAAGGAGGTGCCAATAATGTAGAAGAGAGGGGGTTTTATGTAAATAAAAGGGTGAGGTGTTTCTCTTGGCCAATCATGGCCGGCCATGGAAGAGAGAGAGAGAGATATTAATGGTGGAAGTTGGTGGAAGTGTGTAGAAAATGTTGGAAAATTGGAGAAACTTGTGGCTTGTGGAGGAAGGAAAGGATTTAAAGAAAAAGAAAAAAGGAAAAGAAATTAAAAGGGAAGATATTTTCTTGGACTCAAAAGTGAAACTGTTGAAAAAGACTGATTCCCGGGTTTGAGTCGTGGATGCGGAAAACATTTCGAAAAATACCGAAATCGTCCCGAAATCAAGTATCTCGGAACGACTCGCAAAATTTACCAAAAATCAAGAATAATATTCTAAGACTCATGGTGAAATTCGTTTGAAGAAATAATTTATCGTTTTGAAATTAAAAATCCCGGATACTGGTCGATACCGACTCCGGTGGAATTTTCATAAATTCATAAAATCCTCAGAAAAAGTATTTAGGTAGAAAATATGATTCTAAGAGGAAATGTCTAAAGACTCTTCGAGAAATTCCAATCTGTCTGTAAATTAAAAATCCGGGAATCGATCAGTGGTACTGGTCGACACCGGTTTTGAAGATTTTCAATTTAATTTCGAGAAAATTTCAGAAAATCCTAGAAATATAAAATATTAGAAAATAATATTTAAAACTAAAATTGGTCAAATACAAGAAGTAAATCGAAAAATACGATCGAAAAACTGAATACGCAACTAAGTACGTATTCCGGGAACGGGGTATTACAATCCATCCACCTTACAAAAAATTGCGTCCTCGCAATTTCATTAAGGGGTAAATTGAACACAAAGAGAACAAGGGTGGAAATAAAGGCTTCGAAAAACCAAAACAGGGGTAAGATGAACATATGAGGGACCAGGATGGACAATGAGAACAGTGATAAGGTAGAATATTTAAAAAGATAACCAACCCAAGGTTCAAAAGATCAGGGGTAGCTGGACAAGGGTAACCAACTCAAAATACAAAAGGTCAAGGGTTGCTGTTACAGTGACCTCCTCAAAGTTCCTGCTCCAGATACTGAGCTTCATACTCTGCTGCTGCTTCATCTGATACCTCTGCCGCCATGTTGCGAACTTGGCCTCTGCCGTAATCTGCTCTAGGTCTTGCTCCTCTCTGTGGATTATCATACTGCTGGGGTGGAAATGGAGCTCTTTGTCTACGGGTTCTGGATTCCTTCTCAATGGTGGAGCTGGAAGTGCTGGTCTGATTGGTGGAGCTGGAAGTGGTGGTCTGATTGGTACCATATTCCCTATCCTTCTGAACGGGCAATCCCTTAGTGCATGACTCCCGGTCCCACAAGCTAAGCATAACCCATTGGCCATTCGACAATCTCTCCTATAATGCCCAGGCTTGTGGCAGAAATTGCATATGATCTTAGGAAGAGGAGGTTGGAACGGTCGCTTGACTATCGGGCCATTGATTGTCCTAGCCGTATCTTCCTCATTCATCAACTGAAAAGGTCTCTTCACTGACTTACTCTGCACCTGGTTCTCACTCTTCTTCTCCAGTCCTCGTTCTACTTCACGGGCAATGGAGAGAACCTGAGAGTATGTCTTCAGTTGTTGAGGAATAAGGAACATCTGGACCTCCATCTTCAGCCCTTGCTGAAATCTGCTAGCTCTCTTTTCTTCGTCTGTCACCATATAGGGAGCAAATCTGTTAAGCCTCAAGAATTCGGCAGCATACTCATCCACTGACCGATTGCGCTGCTGCAGGCGGATAAATTGTTCTTCCATTTCCTTTTGAGCTGTTGCCGGGAAGAATCTCTCATAGAAACCCTTTGAGAACTGGTTCCATGTGATGGGTTTCTCCAGTGTTGCTTCTTCTGCCAACCACCAGGTTCTGGCCACATCCTTCAATTGTATCTTGGCCACTTCCACTTGGTTCTCATTAGGGACTTGGGCCGCCTTCAAAAGATCTGTTGTGTCTATCAGCCACTGTTCTGCATCCAAGGGCTTCTCTGTTCCTGAAAAGATTGCCGGTTGTAATCTCCTGAAGTCCGACACGTTGCCTGGCCTCTGTTCTCGGGGTGCAACCAACAGTCCTTGACGTAAAAGCTCTGTCTGCTGCTGTTGACTCTGCATCATCCCTTGAAGTATCCTCATCATACCATCATTGTCTCTGTTGGGTCCATCTTGAGAGGCATTAGGGCCATTACGTATTCCCCTTCTTTCCATATCTGAGTTGGTTGAAAGGGTGACAAGAAGAAACTGGAAGGAAAAAGATTGAAGGGTCTCAAGTTTCAAGAAATAGATCAGAAGGAAGAAATAGATAACTCTGCACCTGTAGTTAGAATGTACAACCAAGACTCATGCATTCCAGTTGCAAATTTCTTTACCATTAATTTGCCATCTGGACGTACTGAGGAAGTAAGAGCCTAGGCTCTGATACCATCCTGTAACGCCCCGATCCCGCTAGTACGGGGACGTCACTGCGACGTATACACGCAGGTCAGAAATACCCTCACGTATATACGCTAAGCATCAGTACAGGCAAGAATCAGAGTACGGAAGCAAGTGGTGCATTATACATTCCAACACATGAGTACAATTACAAAGTTATCACCAGAGGTGATAAATATTACAATAATATTACATCACTTGATAGGCGCAAATGCGAGAGTGCCAAAAAGATGTACATCTATGAACAGTACAAAAGGGTGCTCACGAGATAGCTGGAGAAGCCGCGAGCCAACTGGGAAAGCAAGGATGGGACTGGAGCTACAGCTGATCTGACTGCTTCCCAGAAGTAAACTTGTTCCTCAGTAAGAAGAATCTTCTAGTTCCAAGCTCCAGGACCTGGACATAAGAATCCAGGGGAGTCAGTGAAACTCCCCAGGCGAGTGGTGATACAAATGCCAGATGGCAGGCAAGGATAAGTACAAGTGACTGTGGAAAAGAATATAAGTGGAAAGACAGGACATGAACATGTATATTATCGAAAAACCGAAAATCCGAGTAAAACGGTTACAAGCAAAACTGATTGTATAAGCTTAGGTCACGGCTCCATGAGACTAGTACATCGAAGGAATAATCCAAATAAGGAAACCCTCATCTATATACCTTTATCTCATATCATCGTAATCCAAGCACATACAACCCGAGTTACAAAAGTGGTTATAATAGGAACACATAACAGGCATAACAGGAGTACATAACGGAGTCATAACAGGAATCATAACAGGAGTCCATAGCAGGAATCATAACATGCGTAACAGGAGTCATAACAGGAATCCATAACGGGCATAACAGGAATCATAACAGGCATAACAGGAGTCTTTTATTATTATTACTCGTCTGACTCATATATCTAGGTATGTGTCCTGGTGTACATCCCAACACACATACATCCATATATAAGCAAGGCGAGTTTCGTTATTGGAAGCTGATGGAGAACTGATAGCTCCTCTTATAGTAGTTCCCGTACACCCGGGACCAGCTTGAGGGCCTTAAATCCCTCTAACACGCATCTTCTGAGGGCCTTAAATCCCTCTAACACGAATCGTCAGTTCAGGTAATCCACTACTATAAGCAAGGCATCATTCCGGCATCCATCACTTCCTCCCATTCCCCATACAAGTTGTCCTTTTTATGGCTTATTAATATTATCAGATTACGGGAATGAGTAGGATCATAACTTGTCATAACAGGTATCATAACGGGAATCATAACAGGAGTCAGGCATAACTAGTGTACATAACAAGAGATCTGGTACTACATTCCCTTAACGTGATAATCACAAGGTCAAGTATATCATGCTTGGTGTCAAGAGATAGCATGACAAGAGGTGATATTCATCAAGTAACAAGATATGAAAGTAAGAATATATAACACATGCACCAAAGATAAGATCCAAATGCAATAAAGTAATTAACCATGACAATCAGCCAGAGTTAGTCGACTAGGGTGAAATGGGTAGTCGACTAATAAAGGTATTAGTCGACTATAGAAAAGGACCAAGTCGACTATAAGGACTGTGTCTCACAAAGTCGCGTCTTTTAGAAAAGAGTTAGTCGACTATGAAAATGGGGTAGTCGACTTATAAAAGACTGCGTTTCATAAAGTCACGTTCTTCAGGAGAAAGTTAGTCGACTTGTAAAAGGGAGT
This sequence comes from Agave tequilana, assembly GCA_038442645.1. Classification (NCBI taxonomy): domain Eukaryota; kingdom Viridiplantae; phylum Streptophyta; class Magnoliopsida; order Asparagales; family Asparagaceae; genus Agave; species Agave tequilana. The sequence goes on from JAVJIF010017472.1 coordinate 34,745, forward strand.
AGTCGACTATAGAAAACTGCGTTTCAGAGAACTGCGTTTCACAGGAAAAGTTAGTCGACTAGGAATATGGGGTAGTCGATTAATGAAATCTGCGTTTCAGAAAAAGGGTGCGTTTCAAAGGAGTTAGTCGACTAGGGTCAAGGGAGTAGTCGACTAATAAGGGTTTCAAGCCGACTGATAGGCAGGTCAAGTCGACTAATCGTCTGAAAACAGAGTGCAGAACAGATTTTGATGGTTTGTGTTTGATGACTAAATTACAACAAAAATATGCAATATTTTGTCCAAGTCTTGGCGAGTAGAAACTCGCCTAATAACGTTCTTATGCGTCCAACGTTCCGGGAGAGTTCTTGTTCAACTTATCACCAAAACGACCGCCGGAATAATCGCAAGCGATTACCGGAAAGTCTACGGCGATGTTTGACAACTAAGCAAACCCGGCCCCAAACCTAAAAAAAGGGGGGAACCGGCCTTAGTGTCTTGACAACAAAGAAGAGCACGGCCCCAATCCAAAAGGAGTGACCGGCCTTCACCAAGTGATGGAGGAGAAATTTGGAGGAGGTTAAGGCTTTTGGTGGAGTGAAGTAAAAATGAATTAGAAATGAGAAGGAAGTGTTATATAGCTTTTGAATTTGTGAAGGAGGTGCCAATAATGTAGAAGAGAGGGGTTTTATGTAAATAAAAGGGTGAGGTGTTTCTCTTGGCCAATCATGGCCGGCCATGGAAGAGAGAGAGAGAGAGATATTAATGGTGGAAGTTGGTGGAAGTGTGTAGAAAATGTTGGAAAATTGGAGAAACTTGTGGCTTGTGGAGGAAGGAAAGGATTTAAAGAAAAAGAAAAAAGGAAAAGAAATTAAAAGGGAAGATATTTCTTGGACTCAAAAGTGAAACTGTTGAAAAAGACTGATTCCCGGGTTTGAGTCGTGGATGCGGAAAACATTTCGAAAAATACCGAAATCGTCCCGAAATCAAGTATCTCGGAACGACTCGCAAAATTTACCAAAATCAAGAATAATATTCTAAGACTCATGGTGAAATTAGTTTGAAGAAATAATTTATCGTTTTGAAATTAAAAATCCCGGATACTGGTCGATACCGACTCCGGTGGAATTTTCATAAATTCATAAAATCCTCAGAAAAAGTATTTAGGTAGAAAATATGATTCTAAGAGGAAATGTCTAAAGACTCTTCGAGAAATTCCAATCTGTCTGTAAATTAAAAATCCGGGAATCGATCAGTGGTACTGGTCGACACCGGTTTTGAAGATTTTCAATTTAATTTCGAGAAAATTCCAGAAAATCCTAGAAAATATAAAATATTAGAAAATAATATTTAAAACTAAAATTGGTCAAATACAAGAAGTAAATCGAAAAATACGATCGAAAAACTGAATACGCAACTAAGTACGTATTCCGGGAACGGGGTATTACAGCCGGCGGTGCCGCCGCCGCCGGAGGGGCGGCCGACGAGGAGGGGTGGCCGGCGGCGCCTCCCCCCTTAGGGTGGTGTGGAGAGAGGGAGTTTGGGTGATTGTTGGTTGTTAATGTTGTTGTTGTTGTTGGAGGTGTAGATGGTGGTGGTGGTGATCTTGAAGGTGAAGTTGATGGTGGTGAAGTTGTGGTGGTGTTGGGGAGTTGGTGTTGGTGGTAATGGGGATGATGGAGTGGTGGTGGAGATGGTGATGGGTTTGGAGGAAGAAGGAGATGGAATTGAGTAGTTTGTTATTGTTGTTTAAGATGAGTAGGAGAGGGAGTTGAAAAAGGTGATGGAGTAGGGTGGCTTGGTGGTGGCCGGAGGGTGGCCGGAGGGGAGGCGTGCCGGCGGTGGTGCCGGAGTTGGCCGGCCATGGTGGAGCCAGGGGGAGAGAGGAGAGAGGAGAGAAATAAAGAGAGAGAAAAGAGAGAAGAGAGAGTGAGGGTAAAAGATAGGGGAGAGATTGATTAATGGTTTGTTGAAAAGAAAAGGAGAGATAATGATGGGAGTGGGGGATAGAATTGGCCGGTGATGGGATGGGGAGTGGGCTGGTCAGTGGGTTGACTTGTGGGAAGGGAAAGGAAAAAAGAAATGAAGAAAGAAAATGAAGTGAGAAGGAAAAAATAATATTATTTAAATAGGATAAAAATTGACTGTTTCATAATCGTTCTGAAAAATTCTCAAAAATAAAAAATATTATTTTAAGATATTCGGTGAAATCAGATTCGAGAAATATAATTTGGTTTTTAAATTAAAAATCCTGAAATCTTCTAGCGACACTGGTTGACACTAAAACCAGTGGATTTTGATAAATTCTGAAAAATCTCAAAAAAATATCTTTACTTAGAAAATAAGATTTTAAGAAGTAATGCAAAAGAAATTTCTAAATATTCAACTCCATTTGAAAACTAAAAATCTGGGAATCAGTCAGCGATGCCGACCTACACCGGTTTTGAAGATTTTGCAAATAATTCTGAAAAATTTCAGAAAATCATGAAAAATATAAAATATTAGAAAATGATGTTTGAAACTAAAATCGGTCAAATCGAACTATCAGAAAGATCAAATTGAGTAATACACTAGGATCGGGCCCCCGGTTCAGACTAGGGCTGACTCCGAGTCCACGAATCCGGATTCAATCCAAATCAATCACACCAATAATCATAAAATAAAAATAAATACAAAATTAAATCAAAGAAATATGATAAAAAAAATCAGAATACGTATTTAAGTACGTAATCCAGGAACGGGGTGTTACAATCTATAAGTGAATCCTTACATTGCTTTGAAAACCATGCCATCTTCACAACCAATTTTTGTTGAACATAGGCTTATCACTGGATTTCTATGATATGCTGCCAAGTGGATATCTATATTGAGTTACTTAGTGCTGCACAAGAAAGATTGTTGCTGGTTGCTGATAAATGCATTTGCTGTATTAGTGTTTTATCTTTTTATTGATTAATTGGTCAATTATATTGAATGTTATATTTATGTTAATTGTTTTTGTCTCCATTAACCAAAAATAGCAACCTCAGTATCTCTCATTTTGACAGTTGCTTTTCTTCATTCCTTGCATGCCCAAAGTTTCATCTATTTTCAAGTGCAAAACCAAAGACATCTGCTTCATGTAAGAAACTTTTGTTGAATATCAACCAGTTATAATTTTGCTTACCTTCCTTTCGTTGAATATCAATATTGAAGTCCGTCTGTATTGTTTTGAATGTTTTTTATAGTCTAGTATAGATAAAGAGACTTAAGCATAGTTGTCTGGATTCCAAGTAACCCCAGATGTGCACTATGCAGGATCAAGACTCTCCCTCTCTCCATGGAAAAAGCTTCTACTTCCAAAGTTACATTTGTTTCATCAAAACCCTCTTCAGATAATGAATCTTACACAAATAGTGCTCACAACTATCTCCAAGGCTACTTATGCCCAGGCCCGAGTCAAGATGCTTAAGTTTTTCCTCCTTTTTTAAAACTTGGTTTTAATTACATAGAAAGTTTGGGAAGAGAAAGAAAAGAAAAAGAAATACATGCTATCAGTTATTTCTCATTTTCCCTACCTTCAGTGGTGTAAAGTTTTATTGGCTAAAAAGAAAATTATAGCAGGATAATTCTCCTAGTTTCCTTCTCTTTGTTTCTTTTAGTAGCATAATGTATGCTGACTAAATGACTATTCTTTCTTTAACTTCAGTTTCTATTTTGTCTCTCTTTTATGAAATTAGATCCTTACGATTGGGGGGATGAGTCTATGCTCCGAGTCCATTCTTCGTAGAGATGTAACATTCAAATTTTATGTTTGACAGATAAGATTGGCAAGAGTTTTGTAGTGAGAAATCACCTTTCAGGTGTACCCATGTATCTACTGGTGTCAATACTGATATATTTGATAACCACAAGAGTTTGGCAATTGTTTCTTGGTTCCTTCTTATTAGATAATGATTCCATAGGAGAACGTTGAGACAAGAGAATGTCATATTGTTTTCATACTAATAATTACTCTTGTTTCTATTCTTTCTTTCTAGTGTTACTTATCTTGATGATGGCTGTTATCACATATAGAATTTAGGATATACTAAACTTGGAGGAGGGGGGTTAAGATTACCTCAGAAGAAGCTGTAATGGTAGACTCAATCTCGGTCTTTATTATCGTCTCGATGCTTGATGGTTGTGGATGTTTCAAGAGCGGCCACCCTTTAATCCATAGCTCAAGTACCCCAATGGAAACTCCTTGTGAAATGAGAGAAAGGAGATAAGGATTCTTTTTGGGTGGCAGAAGACAGTTACACATTTAAGTTCTTATAAGATTATGTAGATGTTAGGAGATAGAATTGTGATTTTCATTTACAGCCATGTAACAACAACTAATAAGATCCAAATTAATATTAATTTGAATTTCAAATCAAGATTATCTTATCTTATCCTCATGATATCTTTTATCAATTCTTATTGGGTCTAGCCTACCATAGGCGCCCAATAGATCCCCGACCCACCCTGCGGGTCTTTTATTCCAATATCTCTCACTCGTACATAGTTGGCAAAAACATGCATTCTCACTCTCAATCCACTAAAGAATATTCAATTCATATTTTGTAAGGGAACCGTGCGATCGTTGAGCTACCTGCAAGAAAATTTCGAGAGAACAATGCCAAATCCCTGCAAGACCAACATCGAACATCTCTAAAATGGTCTCGTCATTCCCTAGACTCATGTAGTCACATCCAATTTGGCACCTCTAATCTCTCAAATTTTGGAGCTATACCAAATACCTTTTTATTTTATTTTTATAGTTGTGTTGTAGGTTCCACAATGACAAAACTTACTAGCAGTAAACCATAAAACACGAATGTGTTAGCAAATAGTATTCCCTTCGCTCTCATATTACTTAGTTTGGTACAATTATTTTCTCAATGATATCCCATTACGCCGAATCAATTTGTAACCATTGAAAACATGTCAAAGTAGCATTTACTGCACCTCCACTTTATAATACAGTCAAAAGTTACATGGGATAGAAATAAAGTGTGATTAATTATATTAATCCTTAAGGACTCACATAAATAAAAAAGTAGGAGTCATTCTTTCATTTTCTTATTGTAACACCCCGCTCCCAGAATACGTACTTAGTTGCGTATTCAGATTTTTCGATCGTATTTTTCGATTTACTTCTTGTATTTGTTTTGTATTATGAATTATTCATACGAACGTTTTGTCATGGATTTGGATTCGTGGACTCGGAGTCAGCCCTAGTCCGAACCGAGGGCCCGATCCTAGAGTATTGCTCGATTTAGTCTTTCTGGTATTCTGATTTGACCGATTTTAGTTTTAAACATCATTTTCTAATATTCTAGATTTTCTATGATTTTCTGGAATTTTCCTGAATTAAGTTGAAAATCTTCAAAACCGGTGTCGACCAGTGCCGCTGACCGATTCCCGGATTTTAAATTTACAAACGGATTGGAATTACTAGAAGGGCCTTTAGGCATTATTCTTAAAATCATATTTTTCACCTAAATACTTTTTCTGGGTATTTTATGAATTTACGAAAATTCCACCGGAGTCGGTATCGGCCAGTATCGGCGGTTGACTTCCGGATTTTAATTTGAAAACGGGATTTTATTTCTGAAAACCGATTTCATATTATTCCTCAGGATGACGTTTTCTACCTCCGGGTATTTTTGGGAATTTTTCGGAACAGTCGATTTTCGCGACCATATTATAATATTATTATTTTACCTTTTCTTTCTTCCTTTTCCTTTTTTTTCTTTTCTTTCCCGCCAACTTCAGCGCCGGCCCAGCAACCCACTCCCCTCCACGTGGGCCCAGTCAACTCCCCATCACATCCCCATCACCATCACACTCTCTCTCCCTTTATTTCCTTTCTTCTCTTTTCCTTTTTCTTTCCTTCATTTTTCTTTCTCTTCTCTACTTCTTCCTCTTCCTCTTCTTTGGTGACCACCGCACCCAACTCCGGCCACCACCACCGCCGACGCCTCCGGCCACCACGGCGCCGGCGTGGGATCAACCCCCATCTTCTCTCTCTTCTTCTTTTCTTTTCTTTCTTTTTTCTTTTCTTTCTTTTCCTCCTCTTGGATCCGGCCAACCACCTCCTCGCCGGACTCCCTCCTCTCCTCCGGCGCTGCCCCGGCGAGGGCAGACCGCCGCCGGCGCCCTGCCGGCGGCCGCGGGCGACCAGGGGGCCCACCTGGGCCCCCTGTGCGTGCTCTGTTGAGGGGGGGCAACAGCCCCCCTCTTTCCTTGCTGGGGGGGGGGCAACAGCCCCCTCCTGTGCCTTGTTGAGGGGGCAGCCACCCCCTCCTCCTCTGCCGGTGGTCGGCGCCGCCCGGCGCCGCCACCTGGCCGGCGGCCAGGCCGAGCGCCCCCAAGAGGGGGGCGCTGTGCGCGGGGACCAGAGGGGGGCAGCAGCCCCCCTTCCCTGTTCTTTTTCCCTGTGGGTCCCCCTTCTCTCCCCTGCGTTTTCCCCTTCTCTCCCCTGCGTTTTCCCCTTCTCTCCCCTGCGTTTTCCCTCTCTCTCCTTGCGTTTCTCTCTCTCTCTCTCTCTCTCCTGTTGATTCTTTCTCTCTCTCTCTCTCCTGTTGATTCTCTCCCTCTCTCTCTCTTGGACCTCTCACTCTCTCTCCTGAGTCTCTCTCTCTTCTGGTTCCTCTTCCTGTTCGTCTTCTCCATTTGGAAAATGACTCTTATCAGGGCGGCCCTCCTTTTGGATTGGGGCCGCGTTCTCCTCCGTTGGCAAGACTTAGGGCCGGCCACTCTTTTGGATTGGGGCCGTGCTCTTCTTCGTCGGCAAGACTCAAGGGCCGGCCACTTCTTTTGGATTGGGGCCGAACTTCCCTTCGTCGGGCGCAGCAAAGGAATCACCTTTCCTCCTCTCTGTTTGTTTCCTAACGCGGGTCGCGAACCTCGCGTTTGGGGCTCCTACGCAACGCGAACCCCGCGTCTGTGATTCCCGCGTCTGCTATTCCCGCGACGCGACTCTCGCGTCTGTGATCGCCGCGTCTGCTATCTCCGCGACGCGACTCCCGCGTCTGCGACCCCCGCGTCTCACTTTCCAAACCCGCGTCTCCCTGTGCACTCTCTCCTTCTATGTATTTCTCTCTCCAGGTTTCTCTCTCTAACTCCTTTCTCTCCTCTTCACTTTCTCCCTCCTCATAATTATATATTATTTTGTGGCGCGTGCGCGAGTTCCATGGATTCAGAGTTTTCGGCTTTCCGGTGATTTAGGCGAGTGTTCTCGCTCTCGCCTCCATTTGGGTTTTCCCGCTTCGTCGGGTCAACATGTATTTTAATTCTTGTTCATGAGGTACTAACATTGCAGGTCTCTCAGCCTTTAACCTCCGGTCACTCACTATCTCGGAAGAGAGGTGATTGTGACCGTCAGGTTTCTCAGTGCAGCCTCCGGTCACTCACTATCTCGAAAGGGAAGTGATTGGGACCGTCAGGTCTTCAGCTCCGCTTGGTTGTGCTCAGCTACTGCTTTACGACATGCCACTACTTCATACTTGTCATTTACATGCTACTATTTAACACATGTATATCACCTGTCAACTGATGTGTTATCATCTAACACCTGGCATGCTACTACTTGACACTAACTCATGTTATACCACCGGTCATGAACACTTGTCTTTGGCTTGACAAAACCTGATACATGTTATGATTAACTCTTTCCTCATGATTATCACATTACGGGAATGTAGTACCTGATCCTTGTTATGTACTCCAGTTATGCCTGTTATGATTCCTGTTATGACTCCCGTTATGATTCCTGTTATGACAAGTTATGATCCTACTCATTCCCGTAATCTGATAATATTAACAAGCTATAAAAAGGACAACTTGCACGGGGAATGGGAGGAAGTGATGGATGCCGGAATGATACCTTGCTTATAGTAATGGAATAAAATACTGACGGTTCGTGTTAGGGGGATTTAAGGCCCTCAGGAGATGCGTGTTAGGGGGACTTAGGGCCCTCAAATTGGTCCGGGGTGTACGGGAACTACTATAAGAAGTGCTATCAGTTCTCCATCTGCTTCCGGTAACAACCCTCGGCTTGCTTATATATGGATGTATGTGTGTCGGGATGTACACCAGGACACATACTGTAACGCCCCGATCCTAAAGATACGGAGACGTTATGGCGACGTATATACGCGAGGAAAATACCCCACGTATATACGCTAAGCCTAAATGTAACCTGAACAAGCTATAAATCAGAAGCATAATAATCAAAGGTCACTGCAATAATACATATAAGACTACACATGATAGCAATGAATAACAGGACAAAAATGGCAGCTGAACAGAAGTCAAAGGTGATATATAGGAAACAAGAATAAAAATGCAAGTATACCAGAATCAAAGGAAGAGGACCCAAGCTCCTCGCAAGGCGTATCGTCTCATCAAATACCTGCACATTAGAACAACCGTCCAATATCTGGACGTGCAAATCCAGGGTCGTCAGAACGCGACCATAATGAGTGTGTGTGTAAAGGGGGAAAGAACACGTGCAGAACAAACAATGTGCATAAATAATAATAAGAACAATTGCTGATATAACAGACTGAATAACAAGATACATAACTGCACTATAGTATAACTGATAATTAACATGAATAAAGATAAAAGACAACTGTCACAATAGTAAACAAGCAACTGATGTCAAAATATGTACCTATCACATGTCACTAAGCTGGTATCCAAGTCTGGTCATAAGTCTGGTCCTGGTTACCATCATGGGTCTATCATAATGATATAAATAGATATACAATCGGGTGATTACGGTCAGTCACAAAGCATCAACAGTTTATTATTAATTATGTCAGCGAACACCAATTGTCACACGTAATAGACGCATCCCATACTACGCCTACCACACATGCCAATCGATGCCCTTAAGTTATTGAAACTGATCGGTTGGAGACATTGTCCATGCTTTAGGTGGGTCCCGTGCATACCCGGGACCACGGCCCAGACTCCTGGCGCTGAACCAGGACCTACCGCAAGGTAGTCAGGAACATGTAAACAGGAACAGGTACATGTATAACATGTATAACAGGAAACATGACGGGGTGCCAGTCACCCCACGGGAACCCTGCAGTGGAACCCTCTTTCGGCTGCGCAACCTAAATCCTAGGTCCACCCAAAATACGGACGCTGTCTCCTCCATCAATCTCCCCAATCCCAGTGCAAGTTGTTTGTTATCATGTTTTAGTTTATCAAGATTATTTAGTATACATGTTACTTAAATCTCTGGGATGACTCAGTGGTAATCACGGTAACAATATCAACATGTGAAAGTCAGGGTACCGGTATAACAGGAGTATAACATGTCAAGTAACAGGATACCGGTGTAACAGGAATATGTATAACAAGTAAACATGCGGGTGTTGTTACCATGTAATAATATTTTCCCAGCAAATTTCAGTAACATGAACATGATAATTGTCAGGTAGATATAGTAAGATATAATCAGTCAGGTTTCTCATGAAAATCAAGATATCCAGGTTGAGTAATGATCTACTGTCTAATAACTCTGAAGTACAACACTACTGATATCAAATAGATTACTAACACAATAGCTCAATCTCTCAAAGTAATCAATATCTAACATCATGACAAGTCCATATCAACATCTAAATGAATCATCACTTAAGTTATTAACAATGAAAGAATAACAAGCTGGAAGGTCCTGTACATGAAATATGTCACATGTCCTCTATAACTCTAGTTCAGTCCAAATCTGAATAAGTTCACGTACCATCCAATCGTCATGAACTCTAATCTTTTAATAAGGTAAGATCACATCTAGTATATCCCCAAACAGTTACAATATAGAATATCTACTTCTGATACTTAACATCAAGGACATATCATCTAATAAATCTCATATACACAACTATAGATTCAAGTATTACTACTAACTCATAATGCCAACAGTTCCATGATCATCAAGTATTAATACACCTCGAGCAATCTGATATAATATAATTTCCATTCCAACATATATCAATATTCAGTACTAGTCCTCTCACTCCACATACAGCTCTGATTCCCAATCCTCAAGGGTTCACACTTCTATTAAGGTCAAACATGATATCCCAATACTCGGCAACTTAACTGATACATGCCTCTCGGATCTAATAGATCAAATCATTGCTACCAATATCTATCTCTGGAAGTCACATACATCCATCTATAATCATCTCATAACTCAAGGCAAGGACCACAATCCATAAGGGAACTAAAACACAGCAGCCAGACATGCACTAGTCGACTAGGGTCAAGGGGTAGTCGACTAATACTTGTATTAGTCGACTATCAATATGGGCAAGTCGACTAATCTGGCTTGCATCCTGATACAGATTCAATTCCGCACATACTCTCAATCTACCAAAGGAACTCACTGCTTCTCTCATGCACACTGCCCACAACATATAGGTTCTACATTATGTCTATACACAAATTGTCCAACACTCAAGTGGTAACAAGGGATTCCAACGTCATATATATGTGCATCTCCTATTCCATGCATTCATCATGTAAAAATAAGGGAAATGACAAATCCACTTCCATACTAAAAGTTCTCCACACTCATAACAATATAACACATTAAATGATTTATCACATACATAAAAATATTTACAATTACTCCAAATTAAAGAATGAGAGAGAGATGAGGAGAAACACTCACATTGGGAAACCTGCACGTTACCGGGCGAGTCGTCGTTACGGTCGCCGTGGCGCCGCTCTTCGCTGTCGGACTGCATAGGACGGTAGCCAGGGTCCTGGGGAAGACCTGGCTGCAATCTGGAGGTCTCGCGCTCACCGGAAGGGCCTGGAATCGCCGCTCGCCCGCTGCCTGCGCTGCTGGTCTGGTTCTGGATCTGCTGTGCGCGTCGTCGGGCGAGTCGCTGCCGTGGTCGCTGTGGTGCGGTTCTTCGCCAACGGACTGCATGGGAGAGTGGCCAAGACACTGGGGAAGGTCACCGTGCTGGTCTCCGGCGACGGGATGGCGTGGATCGGGAGAACGACCAGCTCGCTCGCTGCTGAAAATACAGATCTGCTGCTGTCCAGATCTGGATTCGGCTATTGGTGCGCTGCTGCGGTCGCTGTGGAGAGAATCCGGGGCAGCCTGTGGATCAAGGGGAAGCTGCTGGTGTGCTGGGGGGCGAAGGCCAGGCCTGGGCTGCTGTTGGGATCTCCGGCCTGGTGCAGATTTGCGGCAAGAAGGGGCTGCTGGATGCGGCCTTGCCGCTGCTGCAGTGCTGCTGCAGCAGCCTGGCTGCTGCTTACAACCAAATAGAAACCGAAGATAAAGAACATGCAAACTTTTGTCCCACAATACCATAACAAAAGGACAAGCAAAAATGAACAGTGCAGAGAAGAAAGAGAGTAAGAGCTATCAACCTTGCATTTCTCAACCTGGATAAATCCCCAAAAATGATGAAAAGAAGATGGAGGGAATGGGATTGTGAACAGCTGCAAGAATAATTCCACCAGCAACAAAACCCATTACAAATGGAAGAACCACAGACCATAGTATTGCCTTAGGGAAGCTCTTCTTGAATGAATACTTCTCCCCCTGGCTTAGATTAGTCACAGCTTGGTTATGTGCAATGGAGATGCCATGTAACTTGAGAGAACCATTGGAATCCAAAGAATCAAGAACTTACTTGGGTGCACCAGCAAAATTAAGTGGACCAGAAGAAATGGGACCTGATGTAATGAACCCAGTAGCTGGAATCATTGGGGAGATAGGACCTGAGTTCTGCCGAACCATTGGGTCACTCCACCAAATGTACGGCATGCCTGTGCGGCAAGGAGCAGCAAGGGGGGCGGCTAGGGGAGAAGTGGAAGATGATTAGGGATTAAATAAATTAGGGTTTGGTTTAACTAATGAGAGTTTATATAGGAAAAGGGGAGTTGTTAGTGGGCCTTGGGTGACGGGCTTAGGGAAAAAAAATGATGATAAAAGATATTGGGCCTGGAGTTAAAGAGTAAAGATAATGGGTGAATGTAATGGGTTATAGGTTTACATAAAAGAAAAGAAAATAAGAAGAGAAAAGAGATGAGCTTGGTCTTTGGGCTCCAAGGATTTGGGCTTAGAATTGGGCTTAAGAAAAATAGGAAAAAGATGAAAATAGGAAGTGGGCTTAGAATAAAAAGAAAATAAAATGAAATGAAAAGGATAATGGGCTTAAGCTTATTGGGCTTGGCATAAAAAGGAGAAGGAAAATAAATAGAAAAGGAGAATGGGCTGAGCTTGTTGAGCTTACTGGGTTTGGATATGAAAATAATAATACTACCCATTAATAATAATTTAAAATAATTAAATATAAGCAATAAGAGTCTACAAGTCATACATAATACTAATACTGATAATAAATCAAGTTAGCAAATAATACTAAAATAACTAGTAAAATAAAATAAATACTTGTAGAAAAATAAAAATACAATATTATTAGATTAGGGATATTACACATACCTAGATATATGAGTCAGACGAGTAATAATAATAAAGGACTCCCGTTATGCCTGTTATGATACCTGTTATAACTCCTGTTATGATTCCCGTTATGATGCCTGTTATGACTCCCGTTATGTACTCCCGTTATGCCTGTTATGTGTTCCTGCTCTGACCACTTTGTAACTCGGGTTGTATGTGCTTGGATTACGATAATATGAGATAAAGGTATATAGATGAGGGTTTCCTTGTTTGGATTATTCCTTCGATGTACTAGTCTCATTGAGCCGTGACCTAAGCTTATACAATCTGTTTTGCTCGTAATCGGGTTTATATCGGATTTCCTGTTTATGATGATTATGTTATACCTGTTCATACCTGCTATACCTGTATACACACTTGTGTTCATCCTGGCTCGCCACTTGGCTTTTACCTCACCACTCGCCTGGGGAGTTTCATCTGACTCCCCTGGATCCTCATGTCCAGGTCATGGAGCTTGGAGCGTGTGGATTCTCCCAGTTCTGATCAGAGTGGCGCAGCGGAAGCGTGGATCCCCAGCAGACCGTCTGGAGCTCTATCCTTCCAGGCCCCCTGTGTGCCTCTCGAGTTTTCCTTTTGTAGACTCGTGAGTGCCTTTGATACTGTTCATACTTGTACATCTATTTGTATTCTCGCAATTGCGCATATCAGTGATGTAATATTCATGTAATATTGGATCACCTCTGGTGATAACTTTGTAATTGTACTCATGTGTTGGAATGTATAATGCACCACTTGCTTCCGTACTCTGATTCTTGCCTGTACTGATGCTTAGCGTATATACGTGAAGGTACTTCTGACTTGCTTATATACGTTTGCAGTAACGTCCCCGTACCCGCAGGATCGGGGCGTTACAGGTTGGTATCAGAGCTTAGCTCTCACCTCCTCAGTACGTCCAGATGGCAAATTAATGGTAAAGGAATTTGCAACTGGAATGCATGAGTCCTGGTTATACAATCCAACTACAAGTACAGAGTTATCTATTTTCTTGATCATCTTTCCTTTGATTCCTAATCCCTTCCATCTTTACCCTGTTTTGGTTTTTCGAAGCCTTATACCAATTTAAGATATGGATATACTAGAGAGGTAGTGGCTGGTTCTGGATGAAGCTATGATATGATCTCTTCGGCCAACTCTATGAAAGTTCGGGTATTTTCAATGGATCTGCTACCGGGTTATCTTTCAGAAGATGGTATTCGGGATTTTCTGCGGTTATTCTTTATTCTCGGCTATATCTTTCAGAGTGATCGATACCTGGTATTCGGGATTCTCAATTATTGGTCTTCTTTATTATGCACAGTATTATCGAGGTTTCCTTTATCTTCAGTATTCTGGCTTATTCTCAGAGCGACATTAAGTATACAGTACAGCGGGAATTCTATTGCAAAGCTGTAGCATCAGTCAGTATTATTTGGCATCGTTCGGAGATTTATACAGCCGGAAGTGCAGAAGATTTCTATAATCTGGTTATTGATCAGTCAACTTGAGGGCCCTACCTATAGTGCTTCATATCTTAATTGGTATAAATTCCACCCTTGTCCTCTTCGTGTTCAATTTACCCCTTATCGAAATTGCGAGTACGCAATTTTTTGTAAGGTGGATGGATTGTAACATCCCGCTCCCAGAATACGTACTTAGTTGCGTATTCAGATTTTTCGATCGTATTTTTCGATTCACTTCTTGTATTTATTTTGTATTATGAATTATTCATATGAACGTTTTGTCATGGATTTGGATTCGTGGACTCGGAGTCAGCCCTAGTCCGAACCGAGGGCCCGATCCTAGAGTATTGCTCGATTTAGTCTTTCTGGTATTCTGATTTGACCGATTTTAGTTTTAAACATCGTTTTCCAATATTCTAGATTTTCTATGATTTTCTGGAATTTTCCTGAATTAAGTTGAAAATCTTCAAAACCGGTGTCGACCAGTGCCGCTGACCGATTCCCGGATTTTAAATTTACAAACGGATTGGAATTACTAGAAGGGCCTTTAGGCATTATTTCTTAAAATCATATTTTCCACCTAAATACTTTTTCTGGGTATTTTATGAATTTATGAAAATTCCACCGGAGTCGGTATCGGCCAGTATCGGCGGTTTACTTCCGGATTTTTAATTTGAAAACGGGATTTTATTTCTGAAAACCGATTTCATATTATTCCTCAGGATGACGTTTTCTACCTCCGGGTATTTTTTGGGATTTTTCCGGAACAGTCGGTTTTCGCGACCATATTATAATATTATTATTTTACCTTTTCTTTCTTCCTTTTCCTTTTTTTCTTTTCTTTCCCGCCAACTTCAGCGCCGGCCCAGCAACCCACTCCCCTCCACGTGGGCCAGTCAACTCCCCATCACATCCCCATCACCATCACACTCTCTCTCCCTTTATTTCCTTTTCTTCTCTTTTCCTTTTTCTTTCCTTCATTTTTCTTTCTCTTCTCTACTTCTTCCTCTTCCTCTTCTTTGGTGACCACCGCACCCAACTCCGGCCACCACCACCGCCGACGCCTCCGGCCACCACGGCGCCGGCGTGGGATCAACCCCCATCTTCTCTCTCTTCTTCTTTTCTTTTCTTTTCTTTTCTTTTCTTTTCCTCCTCTTGGATCCGGCCAACCACCTCCTCGCCGGACTCCCTCCTCTCCTCCGGCGCTGCCCCGGCGAGGGCAGACCGCCGCCGGCGCCCTGCCGGCGGCCGCGGGCGACCAGGGGGCCCACCTGGGCCCCCTGTGCGTGCTCTGTTGAGGGGGGGCAACAGCCCCCCTCTTTCCTTGCTGGGGGGGGGGGGGGGGGCAACAGCCCCTCCTGTGCCTTGTTGAGGGGGCAGCCACCCCCTCCTCCTCTGCCGGTGGTCGGCGCCGCCACCTGGCCGGCGGCCAGGCCGAGCGCCCCCAAGGGGGGGCGCTGTGCGCGGGGACCAGAGGGGGGTAGCAGCCCCCCTTCCCTGTTCTTTTTCCCTGTGGGTCCCCCTTCTCTCCCCTGCGTTTTCCCCTTCTCCCCTGCGTTTTCCCTCTCTCTCCTTGCGTTTCTCTCTCTCTCTCTCCTGTTGATTCTTCTCTCTCTCTCTCTCCTGTTGATTCTCTCCCTCTCTCTCTCTTGGACCTCTCACTCTCTCTCCTGAGTCTCTCTCTCTTCCTGGTTCCTCTTCCTGTTCGTCTTCTCCATTTGGAAAATGACTCTTATCAGGGCCGGCCCCTCCTTTTGGATTGGGGCCGCGTTCTCCTCCGTTGGCAAGACTTAGGGCCGGCCACTCCTTTTGGATTGGGGCCGTGCTCTTCTTCGTCGGCAAGACTCAAGGGCCGGCCACTCCTTTTGGATTGGGGCCGAACTTCCCTTCGTCGGGCGCAGCAAAGGAATCACCTTTCCTCCTCTCTGTTTGTTTCCTAACGCGGGTCGCGAACCTCGCGTTTGGGGCTCCTACGCAACGCGAACCCCGCGTCTGTGATTCCCGCGTCTGCTATTCCCGCGACGCGACTCTCGCGTCTGTGATCGCCGCGTCTGCTATCTCCGCGACGCGACTCCCGCGTCTGCGACCCCCGCGTCTCACTTTCCAAACCCGCGTTTCCCTGTGCACTCTCTCCTTCTATGTATTTCTCTCTCCAGGTTTCTCTCTCTAACTCCTTTCTCTCCTCTTCACTTTCTCCCTCCTCATAATTATATATTATTTTGTGGCGCGTGCGCGAGTTCCATGGATTCAGAGTTTTCGGCTTTCCGGTGATTTAGGCGAGTGTTCTCGCTCTCGCCTCCATTTGGGTTTCCCCGCTTCGTCGGGTCAACATGTATTTTAATTCTTGTTCATGAGGTACTAACATTGCAGGTCTCTCAGCCTTTAACCTCCGGTCACTCACTATCTCGGAAGAGAGGTGATTGGGACCGTCAGGTTTCTCAGTGCAGCCTCCGGTCACTCACTATCTCGAAAGGGAAGTGATTGGGACCGTCAGGTCTTCAGCTCCGCTTGGTTGTGCTCAGCTACTGCTTTACGACATGCCACTACTTCATACTTGTCATTTACATGCTACTATTTAACACATGTATATCACCTGTCAACTGATGTGTTATCATCTAACACCTGGCATGCTACTACTTGACACTAACTCATGTTATACCACCGGTCATGAACACTTGTCTTGGCTTGACAAAACCTGATACATGTTATGATTAACTCTTTCCTCATGATTATCACATTACGGGAATGTAGTACCTGATCCTTGTTATGTACTCCAGTTATGCCTGTTATGATTCCTGTTATGACTCCCGTTATGATTCCTGTTATGACAAGTTATGATCCTACTCATTCCCGTAATCTGATAATATTAACAAGCTATAAAAAGGACAACTTGCACGGGGAATGGGAGGAAGTGATGGATGCCGGAATGATACCTTGCTTATAGTAATGGAATAAAATACTGACGGTTCGTGTTAGGGGGATTTAAGGCCCTCAGGAGATGCGTGTTAGGGGGACTTAGGGCCCTCAAACTGGTCCGGGTGTACGGGAACTACTATAAGAAGTGCTATCAGTTCTCCATCTGCTTCCGGTAACAACCCTCGGCTTGCTTATATATGGATGTATGTGTGTCGGGATGTACACCAGGACACATACCTAGATATATGAGTCAGACGAGTAATAATAATAAAGGACTCCCGTTATGCCTGTTATGATACCTGTTATAACTCCTGTTATGATTCCCGTTATGATGCCTGTTATGACTCCCGTTATGTACTCCCGTTATGCCTGTTATGTGTTCCTGCTCTGACCACTTTGTAACTCGGGTTGTATGTGCTTGGATTACGATAATATGAGATAAAGGTATATAGATGAGGGTTTCCTTGTTTGGATTATTCCTTCGATGTACTAGTCTCATTGAGCCGTGACCTAAGCTTATACAATCTGTTTTGCTCGTAATCGGGTTTTATATCGGATTTCCTGTTTTATGATGATTATGTTATACCTGTTCATACCTGCTATACCTGTATACACACTTGTGTTCATCCTGGCTCGCCACTTGGCTTTTACCTCACCACTCGCCTGGGGAGTTTCATCTGACTCCCCTGGATCCTCATGTCCAGGTCATGGAGCTTGGAGCGTGTGGATTCTCCCAGTTGCTGATCAGAGTGGCGCAGCGGAAGCGTGGATCCCCAGCAGACCGTCTGGAGCTCTATCCTTCCAGGCCCCCTGTGTGCCTCTCGAGTTTTCCTTTTGTAGACTCGTGAGTGCCTTTGATACTGTTCATACTTGTACATCTCTTTGTATTCTCGCAATTGCGCATATCAGTGATGTAATATTCATGTAATATTGGATCACCTCTGGTGATAACTTTGTAATTGTACTCATGTGTTGGAATGTATAATGCACCACTTGCTTCCGTACTCTGATTCTTGCCTGTACTGATGCTTAGCGTATATACGTGAAGGTACTTCTGACTTGCTTATATACGTTGCAGTAACGTCCCCGTACCCGCAGGATCGGGGCGTTACACTTATATTGGTCACTAAGCACGTATAGTATGAAATACATGCTACGATGGAATTCTCTCTTTAAGTCAAGAGTGTATGTCACATTTTGACACTATACAGATCTTAGTTCAATCACTACATAGTGTCTTTCTCGATTTCTCAACCTGCTCCCTCTCCTTAGTAACTAGTTAAGCTTTCGCATCTGGCTTTACGCAGACCACATGGATTGTGAGACCCAATCATCTATGTGTAGTCTTTAGAAGACTATATCTTGACTTCAACCAAGATATCTTCATCAAGATTGGTTCAGCTCGCTACATTTGCACCATGAACTCAATACGTCTCATCTTTGCTCGCTTTCCAAACGCCAAAGGCGATCACTCGTGTGAGCGAGTCGATCTTTGCCTATTGACATACTCATGGTATGAAATCCTATTCATAACTAATGTGTGTACACATAGTCAAAAATGCTTTATTCAATAATAATATCTATGAAGCAAATGTCTAAATCAAATGATCAACTAAAAACATACAAATCACAATCTATGAGCTTGATAAACACGAAGAGCTATCGGCTTAGTCAAAGGATCAACAACCATGCGACTGGTAAAATATGTCTCAGGGTCACCTCCTTTCGTGCAATCATGGGGCGAACGAAATGGTATCTTATGTGTATGTGTTTGGCTTTTCCATGATACTTGGGGTCCTTAGAGTAGGCAATAGTAGTTGATCTGTCGTAATATATAGTGATAGACTCCTCAGTACATGCGATAATGCCAAACTCTCAAAGGATCTCCTCAACCAAACACCCTCCTGAACAACTGCAGAACCAACAGCGTATTCCGCCTTCCTAGTGGACAATGGAACACAAGTTTGCTTCTTTCTGCACCATGTAATGGCCTCGTTATTTAGCAGAAAAGTATACCCGAAGTATACTTGCGATCATTAAGGTCACCACCTCAGTCGACATTGTTGTAACCAACTAAGCGCATGTTTGGTAGTATGTAGGCTGCTATTCTTTTAAATTAACTAAATATTTGTTTCCTTCTTTCCAATGAGAAAAGTCAGGATTTGCTTGAAACCGACTGATAAGGCCAACTATGAGGCAAATGTCTGGCCGAGTACACATCATAGCGTATATCAGGCTTCCAACAACATTTGAATAGGGAACACGAGTCATCTTCTCTTTTTTCTCTGAAGTCTAAGGATATATGCTAAGACTCAAGGTACTACCCTTCTCGACTGGAGTGTCCGCAGGCTTGCAAGTTTACATCTGTAATCGTTCGAGTATCTTTTTAATATATGTCTCTTGAGAAGCCTCCAGAACGATCTCTTAGGATCTTAACTCCGAGCACATTACTTACTTCACCCATGTCCTTCATCTCAAATTTTGAGGACAGCCAACCCTGCGTGGAGACAATCATCTCCTTGTCATTTTAGCTAAAAGTATGTT
Source organism: Agave tequilana (assembly GCA_038442645.1). Lineage (NCBI taxonomy): Eukaryota > Viridiplantae > Streptophyta > Magnoliopsida > Asparagales > Asparagaceae > Agave > Agave tequilana. The sequence goes on from JAVJIF010017472.1 coordinate 54,143, forward strand.
GTCTGTATATAAATAAAGAAAAAGAAAATTACCCTTAGACTAATTAATATATACTCCTCAATCATCGTGAACCCGTTAAAAGTAACGGCTCGATGGAATTTGAAATATCATTGTCTGAATGATTGCTTCAAGTCATAGATAGATCGTCGGAGATTGCAAACTTTGCGCTCTTCCCCGTTCACTATAAAGCCAACATGTTGGTTTATGTATATCTCCTCATTTCTTATTGGGTTTAATAATTAAACTTGTTAGTGTGATTCTGACCCAATGACCCGCAATATAAGAGGACAAAATTGTCTTTTTATAACTTGGTTTAAAGGTAAATTGTAGAAAAACCCCTATATTATCAACGATTTGCAAAGTACTTCTTTGTTCTATTGATTAGCAGAAAATCTTCATGGTCTATTAATTCACCAAAAACACCCTATTATATCATATTTGGTAATTTGTATGAAATTTAAAATAGTGTACACGAATTTTTTTTAACCAAATCTTAGACAATACATATGCGTTTTTCACTAAATTCATAAAAAGTAGAGATTATCCATCAGATCTTATAATAGTATAGATTTTTTTTAATGAATTTGATAGAGCAAGAGAGTTTTTTGCCCATTTCGGGGGGTTCCTTTTGTTTAATAGAGTTAGCCAAATCAGGTTTTTGGAGGGCTTTGTGAGAATGAAAATAAAGTAGAGAGTATCTAAGAAATCCCAAAACACGGGGAATATTAGTGAAATTTATTCAGAGAGAAAAAAGAAGAGTTTTATAGATATTAGTCTATTAAATCTTTTATATTTTAATATTAGTGCTTCAAATATTTTGAATTGCTATTTAATCCCTTGGACCTTATAAGTTCGCCAAATTCGTCCCTCTAATTAGTTGTCATCCAATTGAGAGAATATTCTGTTAGTTTTAGTAATTTACTTATTATGATCATTATGTCTTTGTCATCTATTGAATTAAAACCCAATTCAACCAAACAGCATTACATATTCCTAAGAAATATGAGAGACTAATGGGGGTGGGTGGAAGTCACTTGGACCGAATGAGATTGTTGATATTGCTCGGGACGAAACCAGCACTCTAAAATGTGTATTTTATGAAATCAATGAAAATGTATATGTGCTAATGTTCCCTCGATACTTCCGTTATAGCATTGGCTCAATAGGTCGAATCCATAGGGATGGGAGGCGATAGAAGTATTAACAGTTCTTATTCACGTATTTTGTTAACAATTTCTTCTTTGTAAAAGAATGAGAAAAAGATAAAAGAAAAGAAATTTAGAAGTAATAGGTGAAGAAGAAGATAAAACGACGATGTGAAAACAAAAGAGAAATGGTTTTGAAAACTAAAGGAAGATGAAATAAAGATGAACTAAGAAGTTGGTGAAAACAATGAAGAAAATGATAAAAGGGTTTTGAACTTGATTTTTTAAAATAAGATAAAATAAAACTCATGGCTACTAACTAGTAATTGCTCACTAACCATGCTAACCTCTTAGTGATAATTGCCTCACGTGGATCATTGGCCATCACTATTCTTGGCTTCAAGAGACGATACAAAACATGGCTCATAAGATTGTTCTTCTACATTCAAACAACACATCCAAACCACACAACAAGTTGCAAGTTGCTATTAAATCATCAAAACCGGTTAGAGGTGAGTATGAAATAAAGTTAGCATTACAAGTTAGCAAGTTAATGGGTTAGATGTTAGAAATGTTAGAATGTTAGAATCCATCATCATGAGCCATCAATGGCTCTTGCAAGAGAAAGGCCTTGTAGAGGCTATTAGATTCATATGAATTATCAAGTAAGTGGTTAGATAGTTAGCGGGTAGTAGTTAGATTGCCATGAGAAGAAAACTAACTAAGCATCATGTAGAAGATGGAGGAGATTACAATAGAGAAGAAAGGAGACACCTTTACGTAGATTGTCACATCTATTACATCAATCTCTCTGTCTCTCTCTGAATCTCTCAGCCCTAATATGTGATCTAAAAACGAAATAAAAATACAAAGAAAAGAAAAGAAAAGCAGAACACCTACACTAACCTACACTAAAAGATAGAAAATCTAACATATTTCTCAATCTGCTTGCGTTTTGGGTCTCTGCAGGGATATATATAGGCGAAAGGAGCTTATAGAAGACGAAACGAGGTCACGCGCGACGCGTGGGCCCACCTTTTGCCGCTTTTCCGCGGCAATTTTAGGGACTTAGGTCCCTGGTTTTGGTGCGTGGATTCGTCTCGCTTTGGGGACCTTCCAGATATGCTTAGATTCGATTATTTGCGTCCAGATTTTTGTCAGACACCCGCTAACGTCTAGATTCAATGTATCTTCTAAAAACTCTCTAACTTAGCCTCCAAGAATCCGGATTTAATTACCCAAAAACGAGTTTAATTAAGCTCTTATTACTCCTTTGTCTCTAAACTCTTGATTATCTGCAAAGTAGAGCAAAACACGGTTTAGTAACGTCATTTTATTCATAAATCGATAGAGAAATACGATGTAATAATGTAGAATTGTAAACTAATCAGATATTAGGGCTGAGTATGAGTATTTAAGTAATTAATTATTCTTAATTAACCTAAAACAAGCTATAGTTAATTTAGTTATTTGAAGAAAATTTGACTGAATGATTAATTTAGTGTAACAAATAAAATTTGAAGGACTAGTATTAAAATTTGAAAGAGTTAAGGGACTAATATCTAACCCCCGCCCCCCCCGCCCCTACCCACCCACACACACACACACACCAAAGAGAGAGAGAGAGAGAGAGAGAGAGAGAGAGAGATAATGGTCACATTTGATAAACCTCCCTTTTGTGTCCCAACTTGGGGCAACCACATGCCATGGTCTGCAGACCAGTGGGGCCTGAGTACGAGTGTCACTGGTTCTTGACAACCATGATCTGAAATCGAAGGACGAAAGCCAAAACCCATTCCCAGCGAGGGCTTGTTTGGTTGCTATAATTGAGCTGCAAGTGCAAGTCTCACTTGCAACAAATCTTTTTCCAAGTGTTTGGTTGCAATTTGCATTGTAAAGCCAATTTGTATTGCAAACAGTTAATTTTATGACCCACTTGCAGACCCACCTGCACATGTAAAACCCACTTGCAAAACAGTTAATTTTGTAGCATACTTGTAGACATACTTGCACTTGCATTATTATTAGATCAATGTTTTTTATTAGTAGATTGTTATTTTTAATTATTAGATTAATATTTTTAATATTTTTTAATTGGGAGATTAATTTTTTAATGAGTATATTAATTTTCTTAATTATTAGATTAAAGTTTTTATATTATATTAATGGTTTACTATTAATTATCTTTTAATTATTAGATTAATCTTTTTTTATTATAGTAAAGTTTTTTAATTTTTTTGATTAATCTTTTAAAACTTTTTTAATTAGTAGATTAGTCTTTTTAGTATTAGATTAATCTTTTTTAATATTAGATTAAGGTTTTTTATTAGTAGATTAATCCTTTTATTATTAGATTAATTTTTTTATTCTGTCCATTTAAAGTTTTTTATTAATATATTAATATTTTATTATTAAATTAATCCTTTTTGTTATTAGATGAAATTTTTTATCTGTAGATTTATATTTTTAATCTTTTTTAATTAATGGATTAATTTTATATTATTAGATAATATTTTTTATTGGTAGGTTTTTAATTATTAGATTAATATTTTTATTAAGGAGAATTTTGCTACAGCCCCTAATTAAATCGTAGTTAGAAAAAAATTCTGCTTCATAATTTTATTCACTTCAGCCACCTCTTTTTTAAAACCAAACAAGTGCGCTCACGTGTCAAGCGCTTCTCAGTGGCGAATGACGCAAATGCCCCGTAGTAATCGCTTTGAAAAAAACAAACAACATCGAAAATGCAGACTATTAGTACCCTATTTCTGAGGACTAAGACCATTATCATAGTCCTCATAAAATGCCATATTTTTAGGACTGTGATCACGATTGCAGTACTTACAAAAATGTCATGTTTCTGAGTTTTTATAAGGAGTGTGACCATGATCGCAGTCCTCACAAAAATACCTTGTTTTTTATCTTTATAAGACTGCGACCATGATCACAATTCTCATTATTAGGACATATTTTGAGTCTTTATAAGAGTGCGATCATGATCACAATTCTCACAAAAAAGTCTTGTTTTTAATCCTTTATTAGACTACGACCATGATCGCAGTCCTCACAAAAATACAAATTTTCAGCCTTATTAGGGTCCTTACAAAATGCCCTAATTTTCAATTAATAAAAAGACTATGCCATAGTTGCAGTCTTCTGATAAAGGACTGCAAGTCGTAGTCCTGACATGTGACTGTAATCATGAATCGTAATCCTCATATCAGTATCGTCATCATCAGGAGACCCTCGTTTACCGGCATTAAATGATTTCCAACTTTTTTCATATTTAAATACCACATCGATCACAAACTCAAACAAAACTCATAGTGAGCATGAGCAAACGAGATCTACAAAATGTCGATTCCCAAAAAAAATTGGTCTTGGGGCTCCGCGCCCCTGAGGCTCCAAGGAGGGGCTCCTCGTCCCTTCCAACCCCCGCGATGACCTGACTGCGCAAGTCAATTCACGAATTACTCTCTGTCGAGTTCAAAGTTAAGGGAGAGCAACATTTAGAGCGGTAAGAAAGAGTAAAAGAGGAAATGAAAATACATAAAGAAGTAATGATTGTGAGGAATCAATTTATGCTGACGTGAATGAAACTTTAGTGAATCAAATTATAAAACTGAGTTTTTTTCTAATTATGAAGCAAAATAGGTGGTTACTAATTAGATTAATATTTTTTAATTATTAGATTAAAGTATTTTAGACTTGAATTAATATTTTTAGTTATTATATTAAATTTTTTAATTAAATTATTTTTTATTATTAAATTTAATTACTTGAAATATATTTATTGCGTGCAAATTCCACCTGCAAGCTCGCAACCTAACAACCTAAACTGATTTTTTATTTACAATTCTACCATACACGACAAGTGATAATATACTTTCTCAATTACACTTTTATATTATCAACTAAACACTTAAAAGTCTCCCACGAGTATCCTCTTGATAGACCTGAATCATTATGAGTTCCAAGCTTCTCACCGTCTCAAATTCAAACTTCGTCACATGCAGACATTTCATTCTTCAATATCAATCAGTGAGCACATTTGCTCCCCATTTATCTTCAATTCGAACTCAATATTGGTGAATTTAACTAGAAAAAAAAAAACTTAAAAACTCACTTGCAGCTAGGGGTGGCCAACGGGACGAATCGGGTTGATTCGTCCCGTAAGCCCAACGAATCCGTGACGAGACGGGTTGGCCCGTCTCGTCACGAATTCGACGAGACGAGTTGAAAACCCGGTGACCCGATTCGTTACCGGATTCGCCGAGACGGGTTGGACCCGTCTCGACATTTTTAATTTTTAATTTTTTTAATTCGAAATTTCACCTGCAACGGCTCTTTTTTGAGCCGTTTAGAGTTTAAAAAAAATTAAAATCGAATCTAGGGGCCGCAGAGTAATTATCCTCTCTAAGGATAATATAAAAATATTGGATTAAAAAAAAAAAAACAAGGGGGGTCGGGGAAATTTTTCCCGACCCGATTCGTCCCGTGATTCGTCACGGGACGAATCTGATTCGTCTCGTTTAAACGAGACGGGTGAACCCGTTCTGACCCGCTCCTAAACGGGACGGGTGCGGGTTAACTCGTAACCCGCACTGTGTCGCACGGGGCGGGGCGGGGCGACCCGCCCCATTGGCCACCCCTACTTCTACTTGCAGCTAAAGAAGTCTCGCACTTGCCACCCCTTTCCGTTCTGCTGCCCCCCGAATGTGAATGCCCACTCTCACTCCATCATCATCCCCCCCTCCAACCCGCGCGATTCTCCTCTGCTGAACCCTAACTCAGCGATCAACCATGTGGCGCCTCCCCCCAATTCTCTCCCGCGCTCGCTCCGCCCTCTCACCTCATTCCGCCGCCGCCCGCTCCTACGGCCTGATCCCCATGGTGATCGAGCACACCTCCCGCGGCGAGCGCGCCTACGACATCTTCTCTCGCCTCCTCAAGGAGCGCGTCGTATGCATCAACGGCCCCATCTCCGACGACATCGCCGCCGTCACCGTCGCCCAGCTCCTCTTCCTCGAGTCCGAGAACCCCTCCAAGCCCCTCAGTCTCTACATCAACTCCCTCGGCGGCGCCGTTACCGCCGGCCTCGCCATCTACGACACCATCCAGTACATCCGTTCCCCCGTCTCCACCCTCTGCATCGGCCAGGCCGCTTCCATGGGCTCCCTCCTCCTCGCCGCCGGCGCCCCCGGCGAGCGTAGGTCCCTTCCCAATGCCCGCGTCATGATCCACCAGCCCTCCGGTGGGGCTAGCGGCCAGGCCACGGACATCGCCATCCACGCCAAGGAGATCCTTAAGGTCAGGGAGAAGCTGAATTTGATCTACGTCAAGCACACCGGGCAGCCCATCGAAAGGATCGAGCAGTGCATGGAGAGGGATCTGTTCATGTCGCCCGAGGAGGCCAAGGAGTTTGGGATCGTCGATGAAGTCATCGAGCATAGGCCGATTGCGCTCGTCTCCGATGCTATCGCTGCTGCTTCTGCTGCTGCCGGGGACAACAACAATGCAATTAGTGGAAGCGCAAGTAAAGGGAAGGATGAGGGTTAGTTAGTAGGAAGGTACGTGCAATTTCACACTTCCTTTTTGCTGTTACTCTTTTTGATTGCTTTTAGGAGTCAGGACTAAGATAACATTGGTTGTTCACTGTTTAGCTAACTGTTATGTAGTGGGATTTTCATTGTCTTTATTAAACTTCCATTTGTCTTTGGAAATTATCTAAAGATATGCCGACATGATTGGTAAAGATAAGACCTGTTTATGTGGATTCCGGATTATATCACCTAGGACTAACAAGATAATGGTTAATTGATTATTGTGTCAGCACTCATCATCATGAATGGGAAAGACATGTATTTTCTTTTCCATTTACAAGTATGAACCTCCTCCATTCATTTTTGAGCATGATATCCTGCCATAGTTTCTCTCCTAGCGAATTGCCAACTAAAAATCATAGGTTAGAGAATTATAGTCTAGGCAACATATGAGGCTTGGCAATGTTGATATTGCAAAACCAATATTCTTGGTTCGTTGTATAGTGTAAGGTTCAAGTTATGCTTAATGTTAAAAACAAAAATGTCTAGAAAGCAGTGAGACACTCTAATCCTTGTAAACCACAAGCTTGCTGCTTTCTTCAGTTTTTATACTTCTTCAATTGTATTAGTCAATCCTAAAGGACCTCGGGGTTCAGCCTTATGCATAAATGCGGCAATCCTAGTTAGTTCTCCTTGACTTTTTTCTAATGAGTTAAAATGACTCGCGGCAATTGTGATGATTAATGAGATAATTCAGTGCACCTTTCTGTTTAGCCAAAACACACAGATATAAAAATTTGAGTTTGTCCCTTTTGATCTTTGGATTAAGGCACTTGCTTGGTTGCTGTATATGGCCTCTTAATCCTCTTCTTTTCTTTGTTTAAGTGTTCCTGTTTATTCATTTTTGAACTTTATTGTACCCTTTTTAGCGTACATAATGAAAATTATACTATTTAGTGCTTAGTGTAAGTTTGTTGCTTTTCCCACTTGGGAAAATCAGCACAAAGTCTTTTTGGAAGTTGCTGATGCGTACAAGTTCATATTTATTTCCAACTTCCTGGGTGATGATTATGGGTCTTCTTTGTTTGCAGAATATACTCCTGTGTTATCTGCAACCTTGACTTGTCATCCATTTCCTTTTGCAGCATGGCCACTTGATCATTATGCTTTAAAGACAATTAATGATGCATCTGCTATTTAGTTTACCTTCTCTGAATAGTATATTGTGCTTTCATCATTTGATGTGTTTAGGTCTTCATGTTACATGAAGCATACACACACCTATTGTCATCAGGTTTCCCTGATACCTAGACTGTTAATTCTTGAATTCTATCTGCATTTAGTGCTTGTTTGTCTGCATTTCGGAATACATGATTTCCAATTGGAGGATGTGAGTCATTTGCTTTATTGTGTTTGTAAATTTTCAATTTTTGCTGTGATTATTCAAGGTTTCCCATCAAGTTGGAATTCAGTCATGAAATATGTGAAATCCAATTATTGAAGTTCCTAAGGAGGTGGCATTTTATTAGTTATCACATAACCTAGAAACAGGCATTGGAATTCACACAAAATGTGTGAATTCCAATTCTAGGAGTCCTCGTAGAGGTCGCTTGTTATCACAGGATTTAGAACAGTTGTCGAGATTCCAAATGCATCAGAAAAATGGCAATAATTAGAATTGAATGGAATCAAGCATCTGAATTAGACAATTATAGTTAATCATATCATGAATTGCATTTGCAGTTAAAGTACCACTGGGGGTGTGGGCTGAATTTCATACTTGAAGTTACTTCAGTTACAGTTAATCTCGACGATTCTCAACTTCATGCAATGCAAAGGTATCCAGTATTTTCAATTGAAGTAATCAAACATGCCCTGAATTTCATACTTGTTTTCATCATTTTTAGCTTATAGAAGTTTCCTTCTCGGTGTAAAGGCGTGGGTGTGGGCTGTGAGAAGCCTAAGGTTCAAGGCCTGTGAGTGTTGAAAGAAATATACCAGGTAGCCCAGTGTTGAGTTAAATTACCTGTGGGGTTAAAGAAGAAAAGTTTTTTAGTTTTTCCACTTCATATTTGTGACTATATTGGAGGTAATCTCCAATCCAAAGGCTAAACTGCTCTCTTCAGAGATTTGTCCAAGGGAGAGGGATCATTTCCAGAACTTTGGGGAAAAAAGGTACATGACACAACAAAACAACTTGAGAGAGCTATCGTGGCCGAGAAGGCGAGAAGAGAAAATGAGTTTCAGGCTAATAATTACACAAATGGAGAGATGGTTGGTTTTTTTCTTACTATAGTCGTAAGACTGGCGCGAATGCTGGGAAGAAAAGGGTATTGTATTTCGTCTAATATTAGCTAGTTCCTGGTTTAAATTGTGACCCTGAGTTTTGGTTTTTAAATTATGACTCGAGCATCCCTATAACGAAATCAAAATAAGTTGTCCGCTCATACTTATATGATTGGTCAATAACAGAAGGTGGATCAGAACTCCAGCTATCACAATGCAATCCCCCTCCTTTGCACAAGAGGAAACAAAAGTAGTTTTGGTGGAAGGCGTTGAGTTGTCATAACTATTTATCATTCTCATAGAAAAAGATCTCGAGAATATGTAGTGGATAGGAACATGCTAAAGGCTATGATGGGTCGTAATTATGTATTCGATTACCTGTGTAGCCATCTTGCTGAATGTGTAAGGCAGTCATTTAGATAATATTTGCAGTGAAGGGGAATGCACAGTCTGAGTGAGATCTCACCATAGCTTCTATCCTATTGTGTTTCCAACTGAAAATCATATTAATTGACGAAGTCATGGCCTGTTCAAGTTATTGAATTATAGTCTAAACAACATATGACTACTGCAATCTAGATCTTGCAAAACTGAGTGATGTCCCACCAAAGCTTCTATGCTAGCGTGTTGCCAACTGAAAATCATATTCATAGACGGAGCCATGTCCTACTCAAGTTATTCAATAACAGTTTATGTAACACATGACGACTGCAATCTTGGTCTTGCGAAACTAGTATTCTTGATCCATTATATGATATAAAGTTCAAGTTATGCTTACTGTCAACAGCAGCTATACACTCTATATCTGTAAACCAAAAGTTTGCTGCTTTCGTCAGCTTTTATATTTTTTTCCATTGTGTTGGACAATTCTAAAAGACATTGGGATTCAGCCTTATGCATAACTCTGGAAACCATAGTTCTGAATAATTTTTTTTGCTAATGTCAGAAAGGTATTTGTGGTACTTGTGATGATTAATGTGATAATTGAGTGGACCTTTCCTTTTACCTGAAACATGCAGAATTAAAAAATTTGAGTCTGTTGCCTCTAAGGTGCACTTTCTTCCAGCTACCTCTGAGGCCGCCTTGTTGCCATATATGGCCACATGCCTTATCTTTCTTCTTTCTTTTAGTGTTCCTGCCTACTCTTGATTTTGAACTTTAGAGCATCCTTATTAGCATACAGTATGAAAAGTCTAATTTAGTGCATATCCCATGTAAATCCTTTGTTGGTTTCCCCCGCTCTGGAAAATCAGAACAGTCTTTCCGGAAGTTGCTGATGTGTATATCTTCATATCGATTTCCAACTTCTGGGGTGATGAGTACGGATCTTATCTTTGCTAAATAAACTCATCTATCATCAGCAACCTTTGATTAGGAATCCTTTTCCTTTGCTACACCGCCACTTGATAATTATGCTTTTCAGGATATTTCGACACATGCATCTGCTAGATTTTTACCTTCGCTGAAGGGTATATTAAGGTTTCATCAACTGATGTGTTAATGTTTTTCTGTTGCGTGAAGCGGGCAAATTCAGCTGAATCAGATTTCTCTGGAACCTAGATTGTTAATTCTTGAATGCTATCTACATTAAGTGGCTGTTTGTTTATTTGTATTTGGAAATTCCTGATTCCTGATTGCAGGATGTGAGGCATTTGCTTTGTTTTATTTGGTGGATTTCCAATTAGCTATAGTTATTGAAGGTTTTCTATCTGGTTGGATTCACTTACAAAATGGATTCCAATTCTTAGATTTCTCAGAGAGGTGCATGTTATCAAATAACTTACAAACAGGCATTGGTATTCACTCACAAAATGTGTGCATTCCAGTTTTAGGAGTTCTCAAAAAGATGGCTTGTAATCACGACTTAGAACAGGTGTTGAAATTCCAAGTACATCCAACCAAATGTCAAGAATTATAATCCAATGGAATCAAGCATCTCAATTAATCATAATGCACTTGCTATTCCATGATTCTCAACTACGTGCGATGCAAAGAATCCAAGTTTTTCAGTTGAAGTGACCAAATGTGTAAACTTCATATTAATTTTTCATCCTTTCAGCTTATCAGAAGATTCCTTCGCTTTATAAATGGGTGGGGTGGGATGTGGAAAGTCCAAGGTTAAAGTCCTGTGACTGTCCGGAAAAAGAAAATGTTTCTATGATAAATCCACTAAGTATTGAGATAAAGACAAGTGGAAGAACTAAAAGAAAGAGAAACCAGTTTTTTCTTTTTTGCACTCCATATATGGTCCCCTATCAAGAGGCTGAATCATTCTCTCCAGAGATTCGTCTCCGGGAGAGGAATCCTTTCCAAGACTGAAGAAAAATATAGAATGTGATGAAACACCTGTAGATAGCTATAGTATCTCTCTCTTCTCCATAATTCAAAAAGAAGAGAGATTCTGTTTTTCTTATACTCTAGTCTTCACAAATCTGGCACAGATCCTGGCAAGAGAAGGGTGTCAAATTTCTTGCAATTTCAAATGGAAGCCCCATTTAAATTGTGACCCCGAGTTTTTAGTTTAAATTGTGACTTGTGTATCCCCATAACATTCTCAAAGTAAGTTGTCCACCAATACTTATATGATGGTTCAACAATAAAAGGTGGAACATAACTCTAGCCATAACAATACTACCTCCCTCCTTTGTGGGAGAAGAAACAAAAATAATTTGGTAAAAGGTGTTTAGTTAAAGTATTTAGTTGTCATTCTCAAGCTAAAAGATTTTGCAAATTGGTGCGGACAAAACATGCTAAAGGCATGGTGGTTTGTAGTTTGTAAATCACCTCTTTATCTATTTGCTTGATGTGCAAGGCTATCAATGAAATAATAATTGCAGCGTAGGGGAAATACCAATTCAGCCTTCCCCTGATGTAGGATGCTTTGTTAGGTATAAAAGTCTATACACCTCTTTACTTGGTGTTGAATTGTTAAATAATTACAAATTAAATATATAAGTTACTGTATACCTAATGTCATTTTTGTTCTGCAGAAATGTATTATATCCATTTTTTTGGGCATTCTTTTTCTTTAATCTAATACCTATTAAATATGTTTTGCTTGATGTATATTTTTTTTGACGTTTTCCTTTCTTTTTCTGTTTTTCTAAAAATGTAGTTTTTAATTGCTAAAGTACACAAACTTTTCCCATTTGATTTTTTGTTGTATCCTGCTTTGCTAATAATGGGTGACACAATATGGATAGATGTTGATCAAATGGGGACTCTGGATGGAGTCAACATCCATGAGTGATTCATGCGAAGAGGTGTGTTCTTGACCATTGGTGGTCTAAGATCATTCATTGGGTTGGGGACAATGACTGTGAACTTGCAATGGAGATGAGAGATTGAGATAACTGTTTCAAGAAAGATAATCTTTTTCCTTTAATTTTCCCCCACATAGATCCCTTCATTTAGCATTTTTCTTGGAGTGCTGAATGATACCATCAATTATTTTAGATGGACCGTAGGAGTCCATTCCCAAGTGCGGCATAAATCAGGGGACAACGGAGCCAACCCTGTATCCTCTTGAGGAGAGGGATGTCTGTTGGAAGCTATATTGATTGATAGGCTGACTCAAGGTCTTGTTACTGGGGGGCATGGGGCTATTTTCATGACGTGTTAAATACAAATTATTTTGGTGTCATTAGGAGAAAGTTTTGTGTGTTGGTCCATAAAATCACTACATGTTAAGGATTAACTAATTGGTGTGCTCCTTTGCATTTGGCCCAAAGGAACGATCATGTGATTATCGTTTTGTATGAGTTCAAAATGATATAAAGAACTTGGGATCGACTGTACGTTTGGATGGCTTGCACATATTCTATTATTTCTGAGGAATAAATAACATGGAAAGATTTAAGTTGACCAATTGTTTCAAATTTCAAACTTCCGGGATAATCAATATTTCTGCTCAACCCTCAAATATGTTTTAAGTTATGTCCATAATACCATAGTGTCTACATATACATGAATAATTTCTTTAGCTCACTGTTACTAAGAGAATTGTTTGCCTATCATTTGCTAGGGACAATTGAGATAGAGAGAGGGTAAAGTATTGAGTCAGCTTATTTAGGCTCCTAAACTTTAATTATGGTGATTTCTCTTCATATGGTTGGTGCTTATCCGTGGGGTAACAAAATCTGGTCATTAGATCTTACCTTATCTGTGTTAAATAGAATTTAACAGTTCATGTTTGATTGTTAAAGTTTGAAATTATGTTTGGCGTTCAGTCTGGAGGAAGCCTCTCTGATGTAATATGGGGATCACAATCATCTTCAATACGAGAGAAAAGGAAACTAGGGTTTGGGGAAAAAATAGTAAGAGAAAATTTTGGTTTGTGAAAAGAAATAAGAAAGGATAAATTTTGGGTTACACACCCCTTGCACCAACCTCAAGACCTCAGATCTCAAGAATTTAACTGGAAATTTTGTATTCAATTATTCAATATCAATAAGAGAAGTTTTGGGGTCTCTTTATAGGCTTTACAAAAGTCCGATTTTCAAACATAACTGATGTGGTACAAAAAACAAACAAAAGAAAATAATTAAATTTGAAATAAACTAAAATCAAAATTAGGAAGGAGTGAAACACACATTCTTCTATTGTAGACTCAGATCAAACGACATGATGTCCTCATCATTTTCCCTGAGGTGGGAAAAACTCGAGTCGTCGAGTTTGAGCTTCCCACACGAAGCATCTCAATCGGGCTATGGTGATGGTCGAGGAACAGTCAGTCGTGCATCAAGTTCGAACCAAGGTGATTGAGGTGAGACTGGCTTTCATGGCGGATTGATTGGTTGCAGTCGATGGTAGATTTAGAAAGGCACATGCAGCATAAAGAGTCGAATTCGCTCCACTGAAAACCAAATTAATATCAGGGTCCCATGAGAAATTCAACTCATCAGTAAAGAAAGTAATCCTCCTTAGGACTCTAATAGGACATGTACATCAAGCGTGCAACCGTCTCACAGTTTCGAGAGAGAATCTTTCAGAGAATTATAACCATCACCACATTTTAAAGTCTAAATTCCTACAAAATACTATGTGGATAGGCAACAAATTTGCAGTCATCATTGCAAACTGTTATATGTTTATGGGTCTCATCATGCATTTCAGGCAAATGCAATGCAATAAATTAACTAGGTAAAGCTTCTGAAGATAAGGCAAAGATGTATATGAGCTTTCTTGGAGGACGTACATCAGATACCGCTAACGATTAATATCACTAGGTCCAACAGAAATATAACCGAAGTCAGGAATTAACTCCAAATATGCACTAAAAGAAGAAACATTAGGAGTAACCTGATGAACCATATTAAAGAATTTCAATGATTCACTAGAAGAGAGGAAAGTTAAGAGCAACCATATAACCACAATCTGCACGACAACTCAGATGGCTTACTAGATACAACAACGCTATTATCAACTGTCTCATGCTCAATTCCAACCTCTATCATAGGTATGAGAAGTGAATACCTAGCAACCTGTACGAGCATACTATACTCCACTAATACATGCTCAGAATCACTAGTATCATCATCTGAAACATTGATATCATCATATATGTGTGTACTAAACTCAACTAATGCATCCTGAGCGTCACTAATATTCTCTTTATGAACATGAGTCTCATCAAGTGTGTATATATTAGTCTTTACTAACTCATTAACATAACTAGTAATCTCAGAAGGAATGAAGACATCCTCAACAATTCTCGAATTATCAATGTCATCAATTTACATATTATCAATATGTTGACTCTTTGAGGGGCATTGGTAATCATAATGTTCAAATTCTCCACACTTAGAACACTTGACCGAGGGGCACTCGTAAGCATAATGTCCATATCCCTCACACGTAGAACACCGCTCTCTGATTTTGAAAGTGGACATCTAAAGCTAAAAGAAATGTCTTTTTGACAGACTTCATGACATATAAGATCAGCTTTCTTTTGAAATCAGGTCTCAATCCCTTATAGAACATATATATAGTAGGAATATGATCTATCTTAAAGCCATATTTAAATACAAGCTCCTCAGATTTAAGCTTATACTCGATAACAAGTCTCCCTGACATAGATAAAATAACTCTTTAAACACTCGGGATGTAGAGGGAATAAATTTTTTCTTAAGGTTTTCCTTCATTTCATCCCACGTCTCTTTAGGTCTAGAGTTTGTTCTCTCTAGTTGTCTTTTTACGGTAGTCCAATAATCTAGAGGTGTAGATTTTAGTTTACACATAGCAAATCAGACTCTACGCGCATCAGAAAGTTCATACAAATCAAAATAGTAATCCATGTGTCTTATCCAATCACAAAATTCGCGAGGGACATATGTACAATAAAATCGGGAGGCGTTATGCTGCTTTTTTTTGTTGGACTTCATATTTTCAAATAACACACCAATCTTGATAATTACACTTCCTAATGTGATGTAGTGAACCCGTATTTCGTGACTCACGCCAATCATAATAGTTACTCTAGTACGACATTGTGAATCTGTGTTTCGTGACTTAGCAACACGTCAAACATAATAATTTCACTATCTAGTGCGATGATTACGTGTTTCTTGACTCTGGGGGACGCCACTAAAATCTCATGTTGAGCTCAGATATATCTACAATTTAACCTAGAACAGATTGCAATGCAAAAGAATACACAAGCGAATGATTATGCGAAGTTCTTAAACTCAAATAAAACTAAGTGCATGCACTAGATTGTGAAAATTGCAATCCTAAAAGGTCAATCTCTATATGCAAAGAAATGTAATTCTAAATGATGATGTTAATCAACCGATAAATGAGATCAATAAACACCAACAATTATGCATAATAAACTACAATTAAGTGCACAACAACTAGAGTTTGCAAGAAATGAGCAATTAAAAAAATTAGATCAAATTATAATATCACCTAACGAGATGAGTGGTTCATGTTCAAGCACAAGTCTTAATACTTCACAACTAATGGCTGAAAATTTTGCAGGGAAGCTCTAGAACAGCTGTAACGTAGTCGACGTGATTAGAAGAAGACTGCTTCAAAAACGGTTCGAATCGGGCTTGAAATGGGCTCAAAATGGCTTTTGGAATAACCTTGCAGAGTTGGTCCCGAGCCAAGACTCGATTACAATCGAGTCAACACCGAGTCAACTCAGTCGGCTTGGATTTGAGCCATCAGTTCCGGTCGGCTCGGCTCGACTCAAGCGGCGCGGGTCGGCTCAAGATCTACTTAGGCACTGTAGCTTCGCGGGCGGGTCGGGTCGGGTCGTTATTGGGTCAGATCGAGTCCTAATGTAGACCCGAAGTGAAATTCAGATCTAATTCCTCTCGATCTCATGTGGATGGTGGCGTTAGCGAGGGCAGACAACAATGGTGTGACGAGGAAGAGGACGACGACGACGAAGATCGGCTGCTGTCAAAGGTGGGAGGGTCGACGACGAGTCTGAAAGTAGAGAGAGGTGGCGGTGTCGTCAACATGGAGGTAGTCGTTGGGGTCAGCTGGACGAAGATGCAATTAGTGTGGAGGCAGTCATCAGTGTAGAGGAAGATGCAGTCGATGAAGATGAAGTGGCGACGTCGGGTGTAGAGTGATGGTGGTGAGTTGACGAGGTGGTGGCGACGGTGAAAAAAGGTTAGACGTCGATGATGAAGATTGATGAGGAGTTGGTGTAATGGGTGCTGGTGGTTTAGGCGTTGCAATCGAGAGGGGAAAGGGAGGCGGCGGCGGCGGCGGGAGCCGCAACAACGAAGACGAAGGGGGATGTGGCGGCGAGAGGGCGGCAGCGGCATGATCTGGGATATGGTTAGGTTTTTTTGGGTGGAGAAGAGATGAAGACGATGAATTGTAACTTTTGCGAAGATGATGAATAACTTTTGCAATTTTTCTATTTTTCTCTATTTTTTTGAACAGATCTAATTTTTTTAAGAACAAATATAGGGTTTTGATTTAGGGTTTTGGGGAAAAGAGAGGGTTAGGGTTTTGAATTTTTTTGAATGGATCTAAGAAAATTGAAGGGAATTGAAACCAAAGCTCTGATACCAAAATTGATGTAATATGGGGATCGCAATCACCTTCAATACAAGAGAAAAGGAAACTACGGTTTGGAAAAGAAATAGTAAGAGAAAAATAAGATTTGAGAAAAGAAATAAAAAAGAAAATTTTAGGCTCACACCCCTTGTTCCACATGCTTCACACCCCTACGCCAACCTCAGGATCTCATATCTCAAAAATTTAACTTAAATTTTGCATTCAATCATTCAATACTAATAAGAGAAGTTTTGAGGCCTATTTATAGGCTTTACAAAAGTCCAGTTTCCAAACATAACTGATGTGATATTAAAAACAAATAAAAGAAAATAGCTAAATTTAAAATAAATTAAAATCAAAACAACTAAGACCAAAGGAGTGCAACACGCCTTCTTCTAGTATAGACTCAGATCAAACAACGTGATATCCTCATCACTCTCACAATTTCTGTGAACCTTGACGTAAACAATTTGGCTAAGGGTGTGTTTGTTTGATGGGAAAAGAAGGTAAAAAGGTGAAAAAGTGGGTCCGATGGCACTGTAGAAGTTACTTTCTTATTTTATTCTGTTTGGATGAGGTGTTGGAAAACGTCGCTGATGTCATGTCATGAGCATTTTTTTAGTTCAGTTTCAGACCAAGATGGGCTGAAAACAGTTTGAATTCTGACAAAGCTGCTAAAAGAATATTAAAAAATCATAATTGATTTGAAAAGTTTAAAAAGAAGAAGGTGATTGGCAATATAATACTTTAATTTTTTTGTAAATAAACAATTCAAAAGAGTGTTTCTTTGGATACTCAAACACAAATTGTAGATGAAAAGGTTGTGGACCCATTGTGGGGCCCACATGATTTTCTTTGAGAAATCTGACTAATGCCAGATTTCTTCAAATTGGTTTCCCAACCAAATACGCCTTAAGAAAGCGACTTTTAGTGATAGTTAATTTGATTGAAGTGGTTTGGGCCAGACAGCACCATTTTGGTGAACCTAGTGTCTTTCACTTAAAATGTTCCGATTACCAGATACCCGTGTATTACATGATCCAAGACAAGTGTGGTGAGTTGTCTTTTGTCTATTTGCCAAAAGTATTGGCACGGAGACCCTTCCAAAATCGTGACAAAAAGACATGACTGTTTCTGTTAGGTGTATATGCAAATATATCTATATATTCATGAGCATATACTAGTGCCCTCCATGTTTGAAAATTTGGTTATCTATACTTGTCATGGTTATGACTTGAGCTGGTTCATATGAAATGTTGAAGTGAAAAAGGGATATCATCTTGATACAATGAGATGGTGGTTGAACATGCAGTCTCATGAAGTTCCATCAAAGTGTCCAAGTGCTTGTGTGTCAAAAAGAACTAAAATATGAAGCATCTAGGCAACACCTACACTATACCTTTATTGTTGATTTTTGGGTTAAATTTAGTTGGGAGCTTCCAAATTTGAAGTTGGTTAGCCAGAAACTTAAAATAAATAGTTCTAAGTGAAAATTTACCGATATGTACAGAAGGATGTTTTATGGATAATATCACCATCAAAGTCAAGGTTATTGGTTGAGTAATTTATTGCTTTGTAATTTAACCCTGCTTACCAGATTATAAGGATAAATATTATGCCTTTTTTAGTGGAGGAATCTGCGTTTAAGTAAAAATTAGTAACTATTGTTCAGATTTGAACCGAGTGAAAACGGATAAAGAGAAATTAGAATATATGAGAGAGAAGAGCATAACATAAAACCTCAGACTTTCAAGACAAACACACATTGTTTATTATCATTCACTAATTACTCAATTAATTACTCAATCTATTCAGCCTTTATATATGGGCTATTGCATGAATAAGACACGAAGTTTGGGATGTGAGACTTCTAATAAAAATCATGGCTTTTGAGATACCACATGATTCTTGGATACTATAACTGATTAGATATTTAATTCAAGCATGCATCATTTTGGCTATGTGGGAATCATTTATGTAACCAGTTATTATCCTAGGTGTAATAGGGAGGTTGATTCTTCTCAAAGAATGATGTACCAAATCCCCTGCTATACAAATATGAGAGCCCCAAATTTTG
This sequence comes from Agave tequilana, assembly GCA_038442645.1. Taxonomy (NCBI): domain Eukaryota; kingdom Viridiplantae; phylum Streptophyta; class Magnoliopsida; order Asparagales; family Asparagaceae; genus Agave; species Agave tequilana. The sequence goes on from JAVJIF010017472.1 coordinate 73,216, forward strand.
GTGGTTAGAAAGACTATTTTCAAGTCATGCTGATGCTTGCACAATTCATATACATGTAATGAACTGCTTTTCCCACCCAATAGTCATATTGAACTAATAAATTAATCGTTTTGGCAATAAAACCACAATAGTAGTAAATGGTGGCATATAGCTCCTCATTTCACTTGCCCTTTCGAGAAGTCCTTTTTAGCTGTTGAATTCTACTCTTAAGAGCCGGCACTAAACTTTGATTAGTTTGAAGAGTTGTTTGGTGAGGTGAAAGTACAGCTGCAACACGAAATCAGTTCTATTTTTTGTTTGGGCAGCAACATGGCTGAAACTACAAAATGGAACAAAACATGCAAAGAATGATGCAACCAAACTAGTGATTGCAAACGTTGCAGCTCTTTTGTAACAGAAAGTGCCTTCCAACTCACACTTTTTTTTAAAACTTCCTAACTGCTCTTAAGTGTGTTTTTGGCTGGGAAACTAATTTGAGAAAATGTGACATGTGTGAGATGTCTCAAAGAAAAGCATGTGGGCCCCGTAGTAGAGGCTTGCAGCCTTTTTGTCTCCAACTTGTGTTTGGGTGTCACAGAAAAGGACACCCTTTTGAATTGTTTATTACAAAAAATTAAAGTATTATATTACCAATAATCCCTTTTTTTGGACTTTTCAAACTGATTTTGTAAAATATTTTTCTGAAAGTTTCATGAGATTTCAAACCGCTTTCAGCCTATTTTGGGCTAAAACTGAATTAAGGAAAATGCTGATATTTTGGCGACAGAACGGCTTCTTCCAGCCCTCGTCCAAGCACAGTAAAGCAGAAAGTGACTCTTACAGTGTCATCGGGCCCACCTTTTGCCTTTTTTTTCCTTCTTTTCCAATCAAACAAACACACCCAAAATCATATAGCCATAGATGTTGCCCCATGTCAGCATAGCTACTATTTTTAATTTTTAACAAAACCAATACTTTTCTTAGGAAGAAACTGTAAGATCACCTAGAGGGGGGGTGAATAGGTGATGGCTAATCTAATGGTCACTTATGAACAAATAATGCGGAATTAAAACTAAGTTGACCAAATTAAACTTCTTTTAATTGAACACTTATGTATAACTCAAGAGTGTTGCCGAATTCCCTTGCGAGGCTCTGGACAAGCTCTCTAGATTCCCCTTGAATGGGTTGAGGTGCCGCGTTGGCTCTCTTGGTTGAATACTAGTGTTAACAAGCAATCCCACGCAAGTATGTATATCAATTATGAGCACAAGGGAATATATCATGCATATATAAGATGAACACAATAAATTGAATGCAAGATATAAAATAGAGACAAAAAGAGAAAGAGAGCAAGAGTGAGCAATCGCAAACACAAAGGGTTTGTTTCGAGGTTCGAGCACACTTGCTCTACATCCCCGCCTTCGACACACGAAGGATTTTCACTATGTAAGATCCCACCGGATCTCTCCTCGGTGCCGCAACACCTACAAGCTCTCGGACTCCAAAGTCCCTTACACACGCAAGTCCACCGACTCGCCGAGGCCGCACCTCAAACCACCAAGAGTTCACAACCGAACTCTAACCACCAACGAGCACACTTGCCTGTCTCCTCAAATACAAAGGAAATCTCTTTGGTGATCTAACACTTGATCACCAATTACAAAAGCTCACTACAACACTTTCCTATAGGATAGATATGTCTATGGATGCTCAAGTGAAGTGTGAGAAATCAAGGAAAGAAAGCTATGGTAAAAAAAACAAGAAATCACTTTTACACTCTCTTGATAAAATCCCTTTTAGATGGGAAGTATTTGCACTCTATTTTGTGGAGAAAACTTCTGAAAATGTCTAGGAAAAACTGGCTTAGAAATCTCCAAAATCTTCTACCAAAAACAGTTGACAAGACCCCCTTTTATAGGCTGACAGAAAATAGAGCCGTTGGGGTTCTGTCAGAGCTACCGGTCGACCGGTCCGGTCGACCGGCAACGGTCAAAAATCCGACCGTTGCAACCACCGGTCGACCGGCCCGGTCGACCGCGCAACTGGAGAAGAGAGAAAACTCTCTGTCGGTCGACCGGCCCGGTCGACCGATAATTCCCGAGAGCAAAGCTCTCTTAAGCGGTCGACCGGTCCGGTCGACCGTCCTCCAGTGCACACAGGCGTGCACGCTGTGCACGTCCGGTCGACCGGCCACTGTCAGTTCTGAAAAATCAGAACTGCCAGAACCTGAAAATTTGGGATTAAGGATAGGTCTTTTTGGCTAAATAAAAATCCCATAAATACTTAGAAATTCTACAAAAATAGTTTTATGAGATAGAAACATGCTTGCACAAAATCAAGGCATGTTATTGAAGATTTGACTATTTTTGTAACTTGGAAATATTGGCTCATAATAAAAACTGTTTTTCTAAAACAACATGTTTTTCCAAATTTCCATCAAATACAAAAACAAGATACACTTTAAAGCATAGTGTGTGTGGATATGATCCACTACACAATCAAGATGACATATCTAGTTTTTGACATAAAGCACTAAACTTGGTTTTGAAATATCAACATGTTTTTCCAAACTTTCATCAAATACAAAAACAAGATATACTCTAAAAGCATAGTGTGTATGGATATGATCCACTACACAATCAAGATGAAATATCTAGTTTTTGACAATAGGCTCTAAGCATGGTTTTGTATATAAGATATGTAAACTATGAAATACCAAAAACCAAATTGTATTTTATCACAAATAAAAATCTTTTCTTAACTAGGAAAATCTTTTATGAAAATCATTCTATCAAGAGTTCTATCAAGAGTGTGTGTGTGATATAGACTTGAGCAATCCACCAATCTATTCTATCCTTTACATTTTTATCTAAAACAAATAAAAATCTTATACCTAGACACAAGTCTTCATCCTCTTGAAGTCTTCACTTGAAGGCTTCTCGAAAATCTTCTTGACTTGGTCCAAATGCAATCCACCGAGCTCATCTCTAGATGTGTTCTTGATGCATAGGCTCGTGAATCAACCGGTGCTAGCTTCCAACTTGTCTTTAAATCCTTTGTTGAAGCTCCACACCTACTAAGATCTTGATAAGGAATCTGTCACTAATTAAACACAAGATCATTAGTAATCATAACTTCATGAGTTGATCATCATCAAAACTAGGGTGATAGGCCTTTGGGCCAACAATCTCCCCCTTTTTGATGATGACAAAACTCATGACGTTATATATGCATGGATTAAAGTAAAGCTTCAAAGAAGCTCCCCCTTAACTCATGCATACAAAATAAATAATAAATATGATCATGAAGCACATGAATATGGATGCAAATATGGAGATGCAACAAGCATAAATCAAAATCTTTTTACTCCTATTTGCATAAATCAAAACACATATGCATAAATACAAATCTTAATTCCCTTTAAGTAAGAAGGACAAATACTTCTCCCCCTTAAGCAAGGAAATCATGCATATATATCAAAACAAAAACACAAATACTTCTCCCCCTTTTTGTCAATCATCAACAAAGGGTTCAAAGTAAAATCAAATCAACAAATTTTCTCCCCCTTTATGTCAAAAATAAAGAAGTCAAGGAGGGGCAATACAAATCAAAAATTTTGAATTTTTCTCATCAAAACAAAATCATTAATTCTATTTTATCAAAACAAATTTTGAATTTTCTCTTTGATATCAAATAAAAAATATTGATACCATTTTAAAATCTAATGCATAAGCTTGAAAAATAAGATTTGAATTAAGCTTAGCATTAACAACACATGAAGAATTCGAACTAGTTAAATGAGAGTGTTTAACAACTAGTACGAAATCCTTCTATCAAGGAATAAATCTAAGGATTTTCATGAAATAGCAATGAAACACAAAACACTCAAACACTCTAATCTATAAAGTCCAAATAGTTTCAAAAGAAGTGAGTGTACTAATGTTATGTGAAACATGGCATCATGAAAATGGCAATAAGGTACAATATTCCTTAGAAAATCATAAACATCAAAATCATCTCACATTTTTTTTATTAAATCATTGAAAACAAAATCTATATGTCAAGATATATGTATGTTTTGACAATACATGAAATATACATACATATCTCTTAAACTCAAGTGAGTCTATATGAATGGATTTGCATTGAAGGCAAAAGACTCAAGAGTTATACATGTATATTTTAAGGTTTGGCAAAATACACATATACATGAAATAAAAGGCACATGATCATAAATCAAATCCAAAAGGTGAACATAAGTTTAAATATGTATGAATCATCAAGACTAAGCAATACAAGTACATTTCAAGGGTTCAAATAAGCATTTAAGCACACTTACTAATAGATCTTTTGAGGCCCATGATATGTTCAAGTATAAATCCTAGTGTTGACAAAAACTAACATATAAACTAATATTCAAATCATGAAGCATTAAATTTTAAGAAAAATTGAATCATGTGACAATCTCAAAAACTATTTGAAGAATACATAACTAGTATAAATTGTTTTTGAAAACTAGTTAAAGATCCTTCAAATATGTCAAATCATATGTTTTTCATGAATGAGACTAAGTACATAAAATCCAAGCACTCATAGTCCATAAAGCTCATAAATATATTTTTGAATAAAAGATGAGTGTTCAAAGGTTATGTAAATAGCATTTTCATGAAAGTAGTCATTCAAGCTCAAAAAGATCATAAATCACATTTTGTTTTACACATGTTTTAATCTTTAATACAAATCAAAAACATAAAAAATCATCAATTTTTTTTATTATTTATTTAAAATACTAATCTTCATGGTATATGTATGATTTATCCAATTCTAACAATATGCATACATATTCCAAAATTGTAAAAGAGTCTATCAAATATTTGCATGAAAGCTAGAGACTCACGGGTATACATGTATATTTATTAGATTTGAATTAAACACACATATACATGAGGTAAGATCAAGGATAGGCATAACAAGTATAAATGAAGATTGTAAGATCAAGGATAGGCATAACAAGTATAAATGACCGAATCATCAAAACTAGCCTATACACATCCATATAGTGGATACAAATGAGCATGAAGTTCAAATATGTATGAGTCAATTGTAGTTCACTATTTGTACATGTATAATACAAGTTTTGATAGAAACTACACTTAAACTAGTATATACCACATGAAACACCAAAAATATCTTAAAATATGAACATGCTATGAATATTATGAATGAACAAGCATGTACATAAATGAAATAGGAGTTTAGAAATTGTTACCAACTCCAAAGCTCCTAGCATGGTGGTTGATCCACCAAAGCTCCTTGATAGCGATGCAACCCAAAAGTATGTCCATCATGTCCAAGTGCATCCACTACCAAGGTACCATCCCTCTCACGTTTTGAGAGAGCCCTCACCTACATCACAAGCAAAAGGTGGGGATTTTGGTACCCATATTTTCTTGGGTCCTTTGGGGTTAGCTTTATTGTAAGGATCCCAAAATCTTTTATACTTAGCAAAATATAAATGAGGTTTCTTATCAAAACAAAATTTTGCTAAATGGCCTTTGCGGCCACAATGTGTACATACGTACACCTTAGTATGCTTATGTGTAGGAGTGTGATCATGTTGTGCAACATAAGCATGATGATGTGCATGAATAGATGGAGTTTGTTTCTTTGAGAACAAAGACTCCAACTTAGAATGATTGAATGCACAAGAGTTCAAAGTTGAACTCAAATTATTTATTTTATTTTTCAAATTCTTAATCTCATTAGTGGTGGCATGAAAAGCATGATGAGATATATGATCATTTTTCTTTTTCTTTTGTGAAACAAAATCTTTCTCTTTTTCACAAATTTTTCTTTTCAAAGATTTATTCTCTTGAAAAACAACTTCTTTTTGTTTTTCCACCAAATCAATCTTATTTTTCAAATCATTGTTTCCTTTACATAAATTATTTAATTTAGACATAAGGGAAACATTCTCATTTTTCAAAAACTCATTTTCTTTTTCTAAGCATGCCATTTTATTTTCTAATGAATCTTTATCATTAAGCATGGCATCAAAATTCTTTTTCAAAATTTTATTATCCTTTTCTAAACATGCAATGTTACTTCTAAAAGAGTCATGTTCTACATGCATGCAATCAAGTTCCTTTTTCAAATTTTTATTTTTCTTTTTAATCATGTCATATTTTTCAAGCACAAGATGACAAAAGGTAGCAAGCTCATCATATGACATATTAACATCCTCATCCTCGGATTCGGAGTTTACCTCAAGGGGGTTATCCCCTTGGACCATATAGCATACGTTGGAGATGTCGCTTCCAATGTCCGAATCGCTCCCCGCATAGTATTGATCTTTCTCGCCAAGGGAGATGAGGGTGTTCCATACTACAAAAGCCGATTCAACATTAGAAACCCTAGATAAATAATCATCATTTAGGGTTGACTTAATAGCATGAAGGGCTTTTGCATTAGCCTCAATGTTCTTACCATTTAAGCAATATTCTTTATTAGTTGTGGCAAGATATACACTAAGGCCAAGTCCTTTGAGGAACAAAGACATCTTAACCTTCCAAATTTGGATGTTAAGAATGTCAAAGGTGGGTGGTGACATGAAGTCCATTGTGAGGTGTGTGTGTACAAAAATATTGTGATTAGCCTAAAAGGAGGATCTTTAACTCTTAGGTTGTTAGACCCAACATCAAGAGCACTAGCTCTGATACCAATTGTAAGATCACCTAGAGGGGGGGTGAATAGGTGATGGCTAATCTAATGGTCACTTATGAACAAATAATGCGGAATTAAAACTAAGTTGACCAAATTAAATTTCTTTTAATTGAACACTTATGTATAACTCAAGAGTGTTGCCGAATTCCCCTTGCGAGGCTCTGGACAAGCTCCTCTAGATTCCCCTTGAATGGGTTGAGGTGCCGCGTTGGCTCTCTTGGTTGAATACTAGTGTTAACAAGCAATCCCACGCAAGTATGTATATCAATTATGAGCACAAGGGAATATATCATGCATATATAAGATGAACACAATAAATTGAATGCAAGATATAAAATAGAGACAAAAAGAGAAAGAGAGCAAGAGTGAGCAATCGCAAACACAAAGGGTTTGTTTCGAGGTTCGAGCACACTTGCTCTACATCCCCGCCTTCGACACACGAAGGATTTCCACTATGTAAGATCCCACCGGATCTCTCCTCGGTGCCGCAACACCTACAAGCTCTCGGACTCCAAAGTCCCTTACACACGCAAGTCCACCGACTCGCCGAGGCCGCACCTCAAACCACCAAGAGTTCACAACCGAACTCTAACCACCAACGAGCACACTTGCCCGTCTCCTCAAATACAAAGGAAATCTCTTTGGTGATCTAACACTTGATCACCAATTACAAAAGCTCACTACAACACTTTCCTATAGGATAGATATGTCTATGGATGCTCAAGTGAAGTGTGAGAAATCAAGGAAAGAAAGCTATGGTAAAAAAAACAAGAAATCACTTTTACACTCTCTTGATAAAATCCCTTTTAGATGGGAAGTATTTGCACTCTATTTTGTGGAGAAAACTTCTGAAAATGTCTAGGAAAAACTGGCTTAGAAATCTCCAAAATCTTCTACCAAAAACAGTTGACAAGACCCCCTTTTATAGGCTGACAGAAAATAGAGCCGTTGGGGTTCTGTCAGAGCTACCGGTCGACCGGTCCGGTCGACCGGCAACGGTCAAAAATCCGACCGTTGCAACCACCGGTCGACCGGCCCGGTCGACCGCGCAACTGGAGAAGAGAGAAAACTCTCTGTCGGTCGACCGGCCCGGTCGACCGATAATTCCCGAGAGCAAAGCTCTCTTAAGCGGTCGACCGGTCTGGTCGACCGTCCTCCAGTGCACACAGGCGTGCACGCTGTGCACGTCCGGTCGACCGGCCACTGTCAGTTCTGAAAAATCAGAACTGCCAGAACCTGAAAATTTGGGATTAAGGATAGGTCTTTTTGGCTAAATAAAAATCCCATAAATACTTAGAAATTCTACAAAAATAGTTTTATGAGATAGAAACATGCTTGCACAAAATCAAGGCATGTTATTGAAGATTTGACTATTTTTGTAACTTGGAAATATTGGCTCATAATAAAAACTGTTTTTCTAAAACAACATGTTTTTCCAAATTCCATCAAATACAAAAACAAGATACACTTTAAAGCATAGTGTGTGTGGATATGATCCACTACACAATCAAGATGACATATCTAGTTTTTGACATAAAGCACTAAACTTGGTTTTGAAATATCAACATGTTTTTCCAAACTTTCATCAAATACAAAAACAAGATATACTCTAAAAGCATAGTGTGTATGGATATGATCCACTACACAATCAAGATGAAATATCTAGTTTTTGACAATAGGCTCTAAGCATGGTTTTGTATATAAGATATGTAAACTATGAAATACCAAAAACCAAATTGTATTTTATCACAAATAAAAATCTTTTCTTAACTAGGAAAATCTTTTATGAAAATCATTCTATCAAGAGTTCTATCAAGAGTGTGTGTGTGATATAGACTTGAGCAATCCACCAATCTATTCTATCCTTTACATTTTTATCTAAAACAAATAAAAATCTTATACCTAGACACAAGTCTTCATCCTCTTGAAGTCTTCACTTGAAGGCTTCTCGAAAATCTTCTTGACTTGGTCCAAATGCAATCCACCGAGCTCATCTCTAGATGTGTTCTTGATGCATAGGCTCGTGAATCAACCGGTGCTAGCTTCCAACTTGTTTTTAAATCCTTTGTTGAAGCTCCACACCTACTAAGATCTTGATAAGGAATCTGTCACTAATTAAACACAAGATCATTAGTAATCATAACTTCATGAGTTGATCATCATCAAAACTAGGGTGATAGGCCTTTGGGCCAACAGAAACCAAACTAGGGATTTGGAGCTCATTTTATGCAACAAATTCTGCATTCAAAATTTCTTAATTTTTCATGTAGACAACCAAACAACCCCGTAATGTGCTAAAAGAATATAGTCTGATGTTCTTTTGTAGCTTCATCTGTCACCTGGTTGTAATCATGCAAAATTTCTTTCTAGATTGCGCGAGATACTTTCGGCTAGTTGAATTCAACTACAATGGAATAACTCAGAATTTTTAGAAGAAGCTTCTTCTTCCAATTGTGATTTTCTTCTTTCACCAAAGAGTTTTTAATCAACCTTGACTGGGTAATGGGTTACATCTTGGTGTCATCCTCCAGTGGGTATGCACCTCCCATTCCTAAGATTGTCAAAGTGATTTAAATGTCAGGATGATGACATACTAAACCTACTCTTCAACATAACATTGCAGGAGGCGCCAAAGTACCTTCAAGTTATCAAACAATGGTTATATGAGTTGGGAATCTTAATATGTAAAGAGCCATTTTCATGGACTTCTACTGCATGAGGTTCAAGCAAGCCTTGTTGTCTATGTGAAGGAAGAAGTGCTGCTCATGATTGGTTTTAGTGTGCAAGGCCCCGTTCAGAATATTGAATTAGCTTATACCTGTTTTTTGGGTACAACACTTTATGCCTCCTAATCATAGCATAAAATGGGTACAATGACATTTTCAACCTAGTTTGTGTTTGGGTATGTTTTATTGGGTATTTGAAGAATTGTGAGAATTAGCAAAAAAATTGGTCAAAAGAGGGTTTCATTGAAATTGATTGTGACCAAAATTTTGGTAAAAGATGCATAAATTAATACCGAGTGAATTTTAGGGTGTTTGGATGGTATTAGAGGAATTATAGGTGCTTATACCCTCTTATTCCCCATTCCAAATGGGGCCCTAACTTTACTTGTTTCCCATTCTTGTGGATAAGATCTGATCCTCCATAGGAAGAGCTGGAGTGTTCTTCTCTCCTCTTTATGCCACCACAAGGCATCCTTTTGTTTGCCTGCCTCCAAATATAATCTACTTGTTTTTTGCTAATTCACTTCTTGTTCATTTCTACTGCATTGAGTGGTGCAAGTGTTTGGCACAGGATCTTGCTCGAGGTTTGAAAATTTCTAGCATTTATTTCTTTGAGATTGCCCTGGCATAGACATATGTCGTCTGCCATGCCCTCATAGGAAGCTTCAAGACGGTCTTTCTTTTTAAACATATGCTTATTTTCGCTTAATGATTGGTTGCAACACTTCTTGATTGTGACTTCTAAAAGAAAGAAAGAGAGAGAGAGAGAGAAAAAAGAAGAAGAAAAACCTCTTATCTTCTCAGTTGTGTACAAAGAGAACTACCTTATCTTGTCTTTTGTGCACAATTGAAGGCCAACCAATTATGTTCAGCCAACACCTCTATTTTGTAACCTTGCACACGTATTAACAACTCAAACAGCTCCGTTGCTCAGCCTTTTGTTGCTTGTTTCTCTTGTTACACTTGATAGAGTCAAATACATTTAAGGGGTCTCACTGATTGGAACTCAACTGTAAAAAAGTTTGGTAATGGGCCGCCGTGTCATGCCAAACCCAAGCACGGCGTACATATAAACACCTAGAGTCAGGTACGGACCAGAGTACTGTGTGAGCCTAGACTTAATACACCCCTTTACCAAACCACTGGATATTGAACGAGCCCACGTGCCATATTGGGTTGGCCCATTCGTGCCTCCATTTGTGCTTGAATCATGCCAATCCATTTCTGTTGGATTTGGGTCTCCTATTTTGTGCCTGATCGTCCTACTTTACACACTTTGTGCCTAATTAATCTTTAAATCAGTCAATTTTATCATAGAAATTCATTCATGAAAGCGAATAGGATTAAAATCTAGCAACCTAAAGATATCAGCAATAAGATAGGCAAACTCTAGGTACCTGAAAACCTTTAATTCAATTTTATTCCCAAGTAGTTGCAAGAAAATATACAAACTAAACTAATTTCTGATGACTCCAATGTAGTTCATTATAAACCCTATCCACTATGAGATAAATTTAACTTAATTTGATGAAGAGATGAGATCAATGCATGTAATCGTGCTAGCCTATCGTGCAATGGAGCTCTATTCGTGCTCCAATTGGGTCATGCCCTGAGTCGTGCCATGTTGAGCCGAGGCAAGCCTAGACGCAACCTGGAAATAACTGGGCTATAAATTTGACAACCCATGCACAACCCAGAGTACTGTTTTGATTATCCACATATCAAAAACTTTCGTGCCGGTCCACCTTGGCTTGACCGGCCCGGGCCCATTACGAACCCCAACCGTAAAAGGTTTAAGTCTTATCCTTCATTGTTGTCTCTTCCAATGTGCTTGTTTCATGTCCCATGCAGGGCACACTGTATCTTTAGTGTCTTTCAGTTATGCAGGAAAACCTTGGCATCACCACGGCAAATGAATAAGCTCATAGGATTCGGTAGTGTTAACCATTCCAAACATACCTCTCGATCAGTTGTCCTAAAGCTGGTTGTTGCCTTTATTACCATCAGGGAAAAATTGACATATTCCTTTGGCTATGGGAATTTTTAAAAATGTTTATTGAATCTTGGGGTGATTCAACATGTGGAACAGTCGAATATTCACTTCTTTTTGGCTTGGATATTTGGTTTGCATCACTTGCTGTCCTTCATTATTAAAACCTCTTGGTTGCTCCTATGACCACACCAATCCCATCTTTGCTGTCATATTTGTGTGCATGTGTGCTGCTTTGCTGCCCCTGGGTTTTAAAAAATTAGCATAATGCTTATCTGATTCATCCGAACGTTGTTAACATGCAGTTTTAGATTATGCAACTTCCTACCATATATTTGAGTTTTTTTTGTCTGGCAGTGTTTTTTTACCTTCCACTTCTTATGATTGTGGAACTCTGACCTTCTGTCATTCACATGTTTTAAAGATGAGAAGATGTACAACTGGATTATATGATCCCTCCTTTATATATTCCATCACCTATTGCTGTCATTGTATTGGTATGTTTCTGCTACCTGATGGCATGTTGCTATAGTCCCAGGGTTAATATATTTCTTCAGGATTAAATCTATCATAATGCTTGGAGTAGAGTTTAGAGACAAAAGGGGTTGCTAACCAAACCCCAGAAACTTGGAAATCATAACTTTATTGATTTAATTAAGGTTTGAATTCGATAGAGGGTATAAACAAAAGGAGTTATTTCATGGATTTAAGGTTGGAACATGGAGATGTATGTGGCTAGTGGATCCAAGGATTAGAAGTGTAGAAAGGTAATTTTTACATTGTTTTGTCTTGGCCAGGTAAACTTCTCCTGTGGAAAAAATTTAAGCAGAAGGATATACTGGAAATTTGTTCAAAACAATGTAAATAATGGAAAGTAATCAGCAATATATGTAAACTATGTTACATCTGATGAAGAAGTTTAGAATAGAGAGGAAAAAACATAATAAAGGATTTTCCTAAGACTGTTTTTGTTTGTTGAGGCGTTGGAAGGGGGGAAAGAGTTTGTTTTTTGTTTTGGCTGAGGGGTTTTGGAAAAAGAAAGAGGGGCGGGGGGGGGGGGGGGGGGGGGGGGGTGTGTGGATGATTGACTGACGTAAGATGCCTGAAGAAAAGGTGACCAGAATGATTTTTCTTGTAGGGAAAAAATTCGTACAAAAATCTATACATGCTGTTTTTTATATTGACAAGAAGAATGAAAAACATACTTAAATCAGAAATGAAAGAAAATTAGGATCAGGATACCCTCTTGGACACCTAATTGAGAGGTGGAGGGGAGTGCTGGAGAGCTTCCTGCAAGAGAGATCAATGCCACTTCTCGTCCAAGGTGGTATGGATTTATTCCAACTCTTGCATGGAACTACGGATTGCAATCTTTATGTCCTTTTGTGGCTTTTAAACTTGCCTAGGAAGTGTCAAGATGGTCTTTTGTGTTTGAAATGCGCACGTGCACACACAAAACAAAACAGGACACCCTTTGAAAAACTGATTGAGAGATATAGGAAGGGACAAGTAGGTTAGCTTCCCCGTGAGAGACAAATGACACTTCCGTTTCAGGCTTTGAGTCTGCTTATTCATTTACTCTCCCTGCCCCGTGCTGTGTATGTAATGTTCATAAGGTGAGCATAATATAATTCTCTTCCTGTGCTTTTATTAAACTATCATTAGTTTGTTGTGGTGGAGTTGATCGTCTCCATGCATCAACTAGCATTTGTGTATGATTTACATCTAAAAAATTAAACCAATTAATCAATTTACTTAAACTATAAGAAAAATTAGAAGGGTATTACTGGTCTCGAGGAAGGTGCCTAACCACTGCCCTAAAGGACATATTGCTGATCTCATGCGATCAGCCTAGGTAAATGGGCCATATGATTTTCATGCACTCTTTATCCGATTTGATGTTTTGGAAATTTATTTACCATATATATATATATATATATATATATATATATATATATATATATATATATATATAATATATATATATATCAAAGAATATAGTGGGAAAATGCCATCAAAATATTGATTTGTATAAAAAAAATTTTAAGTATATAGGAATTGACTACATCGAACTAATATTTAGAAAGTTGAAGAGACAGGGCCATTCCTTAAGTAAAGTCATAACATTGTATGATAGGTTTAAAGTTTTAGGATATATGTAATCATATTGTTAGATGTCTAGACTTGCAGATGCAAATATGTCTAAGTGATAAATGTACTTTTTTTTTTTTAAAATATTCTAGTGTCATGTCGTGTTGTCCCTGTGCCCTGCTTTTTAAGGAATTACCGTGTCATGTGTCTATGTTACACCCGTGTCCCCCATCCATATCCATGCTTCTTAGGCCGTTGTAGTAGTTCGGCCAATTTAAACTGTCATTTGCTTAATGATTTAATTTGGTCTCCAATAGGATTTTAGTTGATGTCCTTATATTTATGGATATATTCCGACTCTTGGATGGTCTTAGTTTGACTACCATTTTCAATTTTATGTACTTGACTTTAATCTTTCCTAAGAAGCTTTGAGATGGCGATTGGCATATTTGAGGCCAAGTTGGAGCTGTAAGCTTGTGAAATGGTTGTCTTACTGCTTTATAATTCTCCGACTGCCTGTGTGTCCAAATATTTAAAGCCAACACTCTAGTAGTTCGACCTATTGGCTTATAACTTGCAGCTTGGTGGTGGAATGCCATCTCCTTCATTAATTCTTATCATTTTCCCTGAATCTTGAGTATTTCCTGGTTTATCTAAAATTTGGCATAATTACTTCTAGATAGGTCCTTGTACCTGCCAGCTGATCCTTTTGACATTTCATGGCAAGTCCCTCTAAATCCAAACATTGTCTCACACCAGAGTTGGAAGCTAATCATAGATGGCTGAACAATGATGCTTGATCGAGATTACTTGTTAACTTTTTTATTGGAACCATCTTAAGTTAAGAGTTGTGCTCCAGAGCTGATGTCATATTGGTCAGGATAAAACTTGGATATTATATTTGTTTTTGGCAATTTGATATCATATCATCTTTCAGCAAGACTTTCATAATAGACATGAATGTGTCACAAATGACATGGGGTCCAATTGCTTCAGTTATGAATTAGATTTATTTACTCTGAAAGTTGTTGCGTCTTATCAAGTTCAGAAATTTTAAGTCCTTCATAATCACATTCTAAAGAAGTATTAATTCTGGGTAGCTTCATGTAATCCTTATTGGGGAATGATTGCGACACATGCTGTGATGTTCTAGGCTTCTTTTATCTATCATTTTTTGTGCGTGTATAATTTAGGTGTGTTAGGATTTCTATAATCAACTTGGATTTTTTATGAAAGGTCACTAAAGACCCACATATATATAATTTTTTCAATTTTGAACATAATAATAGCCCATTTTAAATGTCCGCCGAGGATATCTCTTTCTTTTGCCTTCTGCCGATACGATATGAGGAAATCGTTCGCCCATATCGTTTGCAGCAAAAAACAGCCGATATTTGAAATATCGGCCGATAAATAACCTAATATGAGTTGGCACAAAACCGGTCCATATGGATTTATTTTAATTGGGTTCATTTTTTGAACCCATCAACATTGAACCCAAACCCAAGCCGTTACCCGACTATATAAGTATTGTTTGCATTGTTAGGGCTTGATCAAAATCGAACCCTAATTTCTCTCCTCCCTGAATTGATAGCGACGGCGCTTAATTTTCAGGTAAGTAGATTATACAACTTTTAATTTTATATTTTTCAATTCTATGAAATAATTTATTTATTGCGCGATCAACGAGTCCGTGCAAATGTACATTAGTTTTTTACCGTCTTTGCGTGTATATTACATCATTTTTATTTGGTAGATGATATTTATGACACTAAACCAACTTTTAGTATGCGATATGAAAGCCCCAATCCGATACGATCCCGATATCCGATATTTAAAACCTTGAATAATAGTTATTGGACCAAATTTCAGAAACAGTTTTTATAGTTCAAATTTATCCTAAAATAAATTTCCTTGAACAATGGTTAGATCTCTCTCCCTAAACTATCAGAAGCCTTTCTATGGGCATCTGCATCGATAATTCATCTCTATTGACTCTGCATTTATTAGTCAACCTTCCTATTGTCTTCAACAGCAAATCGATCACTTTCAACCTAATTTAAAGCTGGTCTTCTTACTTTTAATCGATTCTCTTGTGGTCAGGCCAGGTATCTCAGCTTCTATTGAGGCGTGCTTCATTTAGAATGCTTAAAAACTTCTTATAATTGTCATTGCCAATTTTTTTAGGTTTCTTTGGGTGCTTTGAAAATTTTAATTGCTTTTATTTGTTCAAGGAAATGTTTAAATATGCTTGAGTAGTGCATGCAAGTTCTCAGAGACTATTGGTTTACTGTATTGTGCACTGTGCAGGGTCATTCAGAAAGGATTAAAGTGGAAAGTTAGGTTTTCACAGGTGCCAAATTTTTGCATAGATTGTTCCATATTTGGCTTTGCAAGTTTCAGATGATTCAAGGATAATAAGCTTATGAAAATTATAGTTGCTGACATGACTGCATTTACCTCCAGAAGATGAGCCTCGGCCTCGGCCTTGGCCTTGGTCAAATTGTTAGACCTTTTGTTTGCTTATTTCAGTTAATGGATTCTCGGGGAGCTCCTTTCTTTGCATTAAGATATTGAGGCAAAAAGCTTCCTTTTCATTCTTCTCTGAAACCTTGTGCTCGTGTGTTCAACATGATTCGTTCTGCTGTCAAGAAGGTAAGATCTTTCAAGGTCCTTCCCTGTAGGATCGGTACTGTATCCTGCATGATAGTTGATGTCACTGAACGAAGTGGATCATATTTTGCATAGGCTTGCTGGTTAGCATTCTGCCTTTATATTTGGTCCTCTTGGACAGAAGGACGTGAAGGGATTCCCCAAAAACTTGGGGCATCACTACTGGGTCTTCAGATAATTTGTGGGCGACACTCGACTAGCAAGCAACAGATTTGATAGAGACTCAGATTTTTTACTGGTTCCAATTCGACAATGGAAGGAAGCCCTCTAAATCAGCCGTGGTCTTTGGTATGTGTTGGTGAATCTTGTGTGGGTTGATTTCGATTTGGGCTCCGCAAGCATCTGTGAATCTTTTTGTACCACATATTTCAAATAATGAATGCTAATTGTAGTAAATTGCAGCAGATCAATAATGTAGGATGTTACCTCTTTGTGCAACATTTGTGGTGCTATCTTCTGTTTCTATTGTAGTTTCATGAAGATATAATGAAGTATCCTGGAGAATTTCCCATCTAAAACCAGTAATTTCACCTCACCCATGAATCTCTAACAATAATTAGCTCAGAGATGATGGGACTTTGTTTTTATTCAGATAACCAAATGCAAGCAAACAATACTGTAGAGTTTAATTCAATGCACAAACTGTGCATGACTCAGTTACCAGGTACTCTAAAAAAAAAAAAATGGCTTTTTTATTGCTCTGCTCTTTGTTCTTTTTCTATTAGCTCTGCTTACATTCAGTGGCAGCTGAGTAAAATCAGGCCAATATTGTATATCCATCCACCCAGCTCCCCCTCTACGCAGCTGCACATCTGCACGTGTATTGAATATTGGATGGCAAAACGAACGGTTTTTCAGTGTTAGAACAAATGATACCATTTGATCAATGGTGAAAACAGGTTCAAATCACATGATTTTTTTTTTATACGCACCCTATTTATGACATGTAAATCAAAATAAAAATAGCAGATCATTTATAAGCATGGTTCATGATGAGGTTTTGGTTCGACCATTTAGATAGGTATCTAAGGAGACACTATGAACACTTAACCAAAGTGTGTGTGCACATAACGGGGAAAAACTGGCATAGAGGAAATTTTTTCCTATCTCGCACTCAAAACGTGATTTTTCCATTAAAATTTTAAGATTTAAACTGCTCAAACTAATCTTCATGTCATGAATGTATATAGATGAAAATTTATGAGTTTTAAACATTCTTTACCTTGCATAAAATGGCTGTAAAATTAATATTTTTTATAATAGAACAAATCTGACCACTAGAAAACAGCGTCTAAACAATATGAATTTTTATACACTTATGTTTTAGACAACAAAAATCTTAATGTACGATCAGATCTTGAAATTTGATGAGAAAGTCGAGTTTTGAGTGCGACATAAGAGAAAATTTCCTCCTATGTCAGCTTTTTTCGCGTTCTCTCTCATGAACGTTGGGAAAGCACAAGCACAGCCTGAGTGATGAATGTACGAATTTAGTGAGTTGGTTTCTTGTTCCGACCAGCAAAGTGGGAGGTTTCTTATTAAAGCTTTCACAGGAAAACAAAAAGAAATCAAGTTGGTCAAAAGTGGGATTGAACATGTTTCCTTCTTATTCTTTTCTCCTTCAACAAATAAGAACTTAGGTGCGCAGAGCATAGATTTGGGGTCTTTTCACGAATAAAATGTTAGAATTTTGCTTTATTTTCAAGAGGAGATGATGATTTAAGAAGATTCAATTTAATTGGAGAAGACGATGGTTTGAAGTAAAAAATGCAAACCAAGGTGGAACATATTAGTCGACTATATAGTCGACATAATATGATACAAAGAAGGGAGTATTATACAGGAGTCAACTTATAGGTTTTATAAGTCGACTAATAGAAAGAATTAGTCGACTAGTCTGCATGACAAGTTGACTAATCAAGCCGTTTATGAAGCATGAGCAGTTTTCTTTTCAAGCGCATGCGAGTTATCTTTTCTGGTGGAGTTCAAATAGGATTCCAATTCTATTCAATGAAAGTTTGTTTCTAAAGTTTAAATAGTCTAAAATTCTTTTAAATCAGGGAGATCAACTCTTAATAAAATAGATCAATATTCTCCAAACATCCGATGACCAAGATCATTTCAGAGTTCGAATAGGAGTTGTATTGTAAAAACTTATAAATAAAAATTGTAACACAGTAGGTTGTGTGTGGAGAACACAAAGAAGATCTTAAAGAAGATCAGAGGAAACCAAGAAAGAGAGAGGAAGGTGACGGTGCATAGAGAGAATGTATACTCTTATAATCTAGGTGTAGATTCAAAGAGAAGGTAAATACTCTTGTGTGACCACAGGGAAGGTTAGATATCTATTGTGCCAAGCTTAGTTATAATACTCTCAGTTTTTTTTTCCCGTGGACATAGGCCAATTTTGGGCCGAAGCACGTTAAATCCTTTTATTATTGTTATTTATTACTTTTTGTCTTGATATTGCTAGTTTGCTTTATAATATATATATTTTTGCAAGTACTGTCATACTACCACAGGTTCCGCTGCGCACAACAATTGGTATCAGGAGCCAGTTGTACACAACAATTGGTATTAAGTTATAGGTTGGCGAAAGGCGATATGTTGAAGATAGGAAGTTCTACGACAAAGTTCGAGGTTGACAAGTTCAATGGTAAAAAAATTCAATTTATGGCAAAAGAAGGTAAATGCGTTACTGGTGCAACGGGGGTTCAGAAGACCTTGCAGGAAAAGTTAGCAAAACATGCAGGTATGTCAGATGAGAACTGAGAGGAGATGGATCTGAAAGCGCACGATCCAGCTATGTCTCGCAGACGAGATTATATACAACATGATGGATAAAGAAACAACTATGAGATTGTGATCAAGGTTAAAAGCATTGTATATGATAAAAAACCTCTCTAACAAGCTACATCTCAAGAAATAATCAGATGGGCTACACATGAAGGAAGAGACAGTGGTGTTAGAGCATCTAAACTTCCTCAACAAAGTCATCTGCGAGCTTCTAACTATTGAATTTAAGATCGACGAGGAGACAAGGCGTTGATACTTCTCAGTTTGTTTTCACAGTCATACGATCACATCAGCACCGTTATTCTTTATGGTAAAGAAACTCTCATTTTGGAGGAGGTCACGTCAACTTTCTTATCAAATGAAATTAGAAAAGACCAAATCAAGAGGAGCATGAAGCATCGGATTTGGTGGTAACGAGAAGGAAAGAAAAGTCTGAGCTCATCGAGAGCGTGTCACTTTTGTCATGGGGAAATAGTGGTTAAAGAAGAAGGGGCAAGCTGTGGAGGCAGACATAGCAATAAGTGATATATCGGATACCGAAGTATTAATGATTTTCTATGTTGAAGACAAAACTTCTGAAGGTAAAGGTTGGATCTCTGATTTTGGTAGTACGGTTCAAGTATGTTCCCAAAAAGTTGGTCAACTTCTTAGTTGTAAAGGATGAAGGTACTGTCAAGATGGTGGATGGCTCGCTTGTAAGGTCATCGACACTAGGACAGTCAAGATTACAGAAAGAGATGAGCAATGCATGCTCTGGAAGCGGTCTGTATATCCCGGAGGCACGGTAAAATTTAATATCCATAGGAGTGCTCGACGAAGAAGAATATCAGATTCAATTGCAATAAGACGTTGTCATAGTTTGTTAAGGAGACAGAGTAATCCTGAAAGGAGAGAAGTGTGAAAGATTATACAAGCTGAAGGAAGAAAACACAGTTCGAAGTGGAGTTTTAGGGATAAGCTTGGAAGGGAGCTTATCGTGAGGTGGAGTTTCAAGGAAGATTGAACGTGAACTGAGTCAAAGTGTTGGAGGACGGAGAAAGAATGCATTCAGACAAGGCTCGAAATGACTCAAACCATAACGGTAAATCAGCTAAAGGCCCAGGTGAGAGGGATAAGAGTTAAAATCTTCATAGTATGGTTACAACCAAGAAAAAAATTAAGGTAGTAATCCAATATCTAAAGATGTTTTGCTAAAGGGTTGAAAAGTAAGTCAAGGTAGAGATTGTTAAGATTTCACGTTATTTTCAAGAGGAGACGATGGTTCAAGAAGATCCAATCCGATTGAAGAAGATGATGGCTTGAAGTAAAAGAAGTAAACCAAAGTGAAGAAGATTAGTCAACTGTATAGTCGACTAATGCTCAGATTAGTCGACTATACAATCAAATAGACGAGATACAGAGAATGGAGTATTATATAGGAGTCAATTTATAGGTTTTATAAGTCGACTAATGGAAGAGATTAGTCGACTAGTTTACATGACAAGTCGACTAATCAAGCTGTTTCTGAAGCGTGAGCAAATTTCTTTTCAGGCGCGTGTGAGTTTCCTTTTCTGATGGAGTTCGAATAGGATTCAGATTCTATTTAATGAAAGTATGTCTCTAAAGTTTAAAAGGTTTAGAATTCTTCCAGATCAAGGAAATTAATTCCTAATAAAATTGATCAAGATTCTTCAAACATCTGACGACCAAGATCATCTCAAAGTTTGAATAGGAGTTGTATTGTAAAATTCTATAAATAAAAATTGTAACCCAATAGCTTGTGTGTGAAGAACACAAAAAAGATCCTGAAGAAGATCAGAGGAAGCCAAGAAAAAGAAAGGAAGGTGATAGTGCATAGAAAGAAGATATACTCTTGTAATCTCAGTGTAGATTCAAAGGGAAACTGAATACTATTGTAGAATTAACGGGAATGTTAGATTTCTATTGTACCAAATTTATTAATAATACTCTCTCAAGTTATCTCCTCGTGGACGTAGGCCAAGTTTGACCTGAACCACATTAAATCCTCGCATTATTATTTTTTAGTACTCTTTTGTATTAGTATTGCTAGTTTTCTCTACAATAGTTTAACTTTTGTAAGTATTGTCATATCGCCGCATGTTTCACTGCGCAAAACAATTGGTATCAGAAGCGTCATAAAATTGGTGGACCGTTGCTTGTCAATCAAAACTAGTTTATGCGAAAATGGTTGTGACTTAACTTCTGAACGAGTGACATACAAGATAGGTCTAAATGTCGGTTTCATATAAATAGCAACCCGGCTACTTGTTTTAACAGAGTTACATGTAGTTCTAAATGTAGTAGCTAGAGCTATATTTCGGACTTTTTTTATTATAGTTGAAACTACAGCTAAATTGACTATAGTTTCAACTACAATAGTTGGGTAAAAAATTAAAAGAAGATACCACATCAATTTTTTTAACGACTTCAAATACAATTTTATCCTGCATTAAACTAAATAACTGTTTTTCATTTTCTATAGTTGAAACTACAATTATAATTGTCAAACCAAGCAAACAAATAAACTATACACTTACCACGTAAGAATAGACGCCTGTGATTAACTAATCTATTGCTACAATCAAGATGAAGAAAAAGTAACAAATCTACTGCTCCCACCAACCAAACCCAAGCTCAGCACCAAAGACTTGCCATGGCTAGTCGGAAACTCCTCCTCCCAAAATCAAGATTCAAGTTTTGGTTGCGCGCCATGGACCGAGCCACCACTCTCTCTTCCCTCCTCGTCAATTCTTTCGCCGGAAAAGAAGAAGAAGACGGCCAAACCGACAACGGATCATCCGAAACCGGCCAAGCATTTTCCAAATTGGGCCATTGCTAGCAAGCAACAACACTAACTACTACAACGTGGGATGAGCGTAAAGAGCTGCATGGACTGGCTTAAGAACCAGCCTCCTAGTTCAGTCATCTACACATCATTTGGGAGCTGGGTCAGGCGATCGGGCACGAGAAGATCACCCTCGGCGTCTCAAGGGATGATGCTGCTGCATGGCGCAATGGGCTGCCGACCAGGTTCCTTGGTGTTACTGCAGGGCGCGGCAAGGTGGTCAGTTGGGCGCCACAAGAGGCTGTTCTCGCACAACAGGCAGTCGGTGACACATTGTGGACTGACCTCGACTACTAGGGGAATTCGACACAGGAAGAGGCTCGTAGCTTGTGAATTGCTAGGGTTTGGAGCGTGGGCTAACTTGCAATTGTTTGTAAATGAAATCAAGAAAGCACAGTAGTCGCAAGTAGAGAGGTTTGTAAGGGTCATTCCAGTTTGCAGAAAGGAGCAAAACAAAATAGGAAGTTTCTTTGTTCTCAAATCTGTATCCATTCCTTTTGTAAGAGATGAAAGTTCAAGAAAAACAAGTAACACTCTTTGATGTTCGCACCATAACTCGTAGCAATAGTTCATGAACTTGTAATCTGACAGAAAACAGTCCCATGACAACTGAAACAGGCATGAGGTAAATCAAATGCATCGTCTCACAGAATAATAAAAACAATTTATATATCTCAATGTCGATATTTAACAAACTCATGCTACAACAGGTGAACTTGAATACACTTTGTATTTTCTTTACAAAAGAATCTATAAAGCAATGAGAACAGCACCGGCTCAAATAATACAAGAAATTGTGCTTGGTGATGGATGACGAAGAATTGATTCGATTATGATCTCTCTTCTGCCAGTTGAATCCAAGTGAATATAGCTAGCTGACTAGTGTCTTATTTCAACCACATCTATTACCCCCTTCTCTCTCCTCAAAATATAATTTATATACTATACAAGCCCTGCTTAATTCAAGGCCTGGATGTCATCATGAAGTAGCTGGTATCTTCTCCGTGTATCAGATTTGGGGCCAAAATAAGTATAAGAAAAAGAGATAGGACCTCTCCTAATCCATAGCAGCTTTGTTTCTTCTCACAGTCATCGGCTTCGGAAAACCATCAAAAATTGGCCTAGCAATTGCATCTGGTTTTAAAGACCACTTGCTCGTAGGCCATAGAGAGGAGGCATTCTCAGATTCTTGCAAATTGGAGGTGCTCGATGATTTCCGAACAGAAACAAATACGTCGTTTAAAAAATCTCCAATCGGGGAAGAGATCTGCCTAGAATCCCCATCCATCCTGCTCCCTATTTTCGGCCAAAAAGAAAGACCTTTCCCGATCTTCCCTAAGAACCCTCCGCTACCATCATCCTTCCGTAGAGCTTCTGGTGTTTGCAAAGAGGGGTCATTATCAGGTTTCTGGCGTCTCCGGATAGATCTGTCAGGATCATTACTATCCCCAGCTTCAGCAACTGCTTTGTTCTCAGTGATTGCTTCTGCGGTTTCCAGTGAGACCAAACTCCTCGACTTCCGGTGCAGGCTGAAACCTGGATCAGAAACCGGGGATGCCCTGGCGCGTGCTTCATCTTCCAAGTAGACGCTCCTGCCCGTTTTGTAGACAGCCATCTCAGAGCCTTCAACTAATGGGCCCCTCTTGGGGGGTGCCAAACCATAGTATTCCTTTAAACTGCTCATTGCTGGGGTTACTCTACGGGGAGGCTTCATTTTGAGAGACTGGATCGAGTCTAATACATCATCCTGAGGACGACGGGGAGGTGTATATTCCCTGCAGCAGTACAAAAAAATAAGAAGCTGAAAGTGGTTTGTGACTCTGAAGATTGACACGAATGATTAAGTGCACATGATACAATAAAGGTAACACTATTAAGGTGATTTAGGTATAGTTCCATATGCTTGATCATGATGACAAAATCAAACTATGTGATGAAAGCCAAAATTAAATGTATATTTTGTCAAGCAAGAAGGAACCTGTACATGGTTGAATACAGAAGCAGTTATTACCAAGATGCTAAACCTATATAAACAGTATTTCAAAGGGTTTATTAATTACTGTTGTATATCTAATCCTTGAGGGGCCTTGTTCTACCATCCTATTTTGACGGATTTTTTAAAGAAAACCTGAAGGGAACAATTGTGTCATCTTCAGAATACACTAGTTATTTAATGGAAAGGGCAGTTAAAAGTTAAAACATGTTAAGGACATTCTATCACAGTGACTAATTGGTGCATGCCAATACTTCTCTTTTATTTACTTTTCTTTTTCTTACAAGTAAATTGGTGCTGAAATTTATATCTTGGTCTAGAGAACATCAGTAGCAACATATTGAGTAAGATGATGTATATAAAAAATGTGTTCATGTACACTACCATATTAAACAAGTTTCCAACATGGGAGTCCACATATTTTTTGAATTGTGGACATCATGATAAAATTGCCTGATTTCATGAAGATTGAAGTTCTATGTTATCCTAGATTCAGCATTTTAATTGTCAGATGTCGTAATCGGATGTTAGATTTCAGAGATATTTCGGGGACATCTACTAAATTTCAGACGTCATAACGGATAACAAATATATGTCTAATACATAAACAACTTAAACAAAACTATATAAATATGTTTAGGATAGGTATACTTACCTTAATATTTTGCATATACTCACTAACTCATTGTAAAAATTGCTCAATTGCTCAAACTTCCAAGACCAATCAATATATTGGGTTTTTCTCGAAATGTCGGCCGACATATAGATTTTTCCTAAAATGTCGGCCGACATTTTTCAAAACGCAATTTCAAATGAGGGTGAGGATGTCGTGACGGTGAGGGCTTGAAAACGAAATGTCGGCTAACATTTCGGAATGTCGGCCAACATTTAAAACTTTGCATACATTGTCATATTATAGAAGAATCGTATATTATTACCAGTATTTATTCGACCAAACCCCCTTCCCAGATAGAATCTAGGTTTCAGTTTGAGCAGTTCATAAATTCAAATGCCAAAACAACCCGGCACAAGATGATGTTATAGATACACATCAAAACATACAGATAAACACACCTGAATGTCCACCCAATGTTCTGATTACCTATGAACTGTAACATGACTGGCCAAGAGCTAGAAAGGAAAGCAGAGATTACATGTTGAATGGATGAAATAGAACTCAGAAATATATGACTTCAGATCGAAAATGTGAGTTCAGATTGAAAAACTGTGAACTTAAAAAGGCATAATAAGGCCCCTTGTATGCAATTATTAGAACACAAGGAATTTGATATAGAATGGCTACATACAGGCTTGAAGGACATGCAAGGTCAGCTCGGTTTATCCCAGCAATGTAGATTGTTCCTCCGAATATTTAAAACATATAAGTTGCAATATTCATTTTCCATTCATCCTATGTCGAATGTGGATCTTGAAGTAGAAGAAACTGAACCTAAACAAGTCCAACTTATACCAACGGGGACTAAACGCAAAGCTGGGCATCCCCAGACATTATGGATCAAATCACAAGAGAACGTGGAGAGCATTAGGAAGAGACCTGCTTGCAGCAGAAGCAAGAAGATTGAGCATAATCAGAGTACTTGTTATGAATCGAGTCTTAATCAACCATGTCTCTTTTCTCTTTACTCTTTTCTTTGTAGGGACTGAAAACATATGAATAAGTTGATTATATTTGATGGTTATGGATAAGTTGTAGGGACTGAAAACTCTTCTTTTTCACCAGAAACTTCTTTATTCTAAATATATTGTTTCTGTATACACAATGATGACCATGAATAAGTTGGAGATGTCGATTAAGAATGTTATATTTTTATAACTTGCAGAAAATTGGTATTGTGTTTCATATATTTATTTATTACTTTATTATTTTTTGGCTAGAAGTGGAACAGTAGTTGAGTACGGAAATATTTGTAATCACTGTAACCTAGATGAAAATTTGTAATTTCCCTTAGTAGCTACTAAAAGGCAAAGATAGAAGTAATCAAGTAAAAAACAAGAATTCGCTCATCAATTTATGTGGTTAGAGCTATATGACAGGTTGTATAAATGACTATGTCCTACCTTAAAGTCAATGATTGGTGGCTTCGCTTGTTAGATTAGGACCAAATATCTTAATTCATTTGCATGGATATAAAAAGCCTAAATTGTTAGGTGTTCCTGATCAAAATGCTTTGCTCTTGTGAATTCTGTTATACGTTCCTTATATTTGACAGGGCATTGTCCAAGATTATCCTTGATGTATTGTTTATTTGATTGTATATCCCTCCACCAAACATCTATGCGAGGGCATAATCCCTGCAATAGATTAAGTATAGAAAATTTTAAGGTAATGGTTTCTTTCCCCTGATTTAGACAGGGAAACTTTTAATGCTATTCTAATTTTTATTCAAAAAAACAAAACAGAAAAATTGTGATTGTTTAGGATATCGTGTAAATTTCCTTTCTCTAGTGGCAGGTAACAAGTTATGATGGGTGCTAATTCTCTAAGGGCAAAATGGTTATATTATAAGTTTTTCATTAACTGCAGCAGAGTTAGGAAATAAAAGCATTTTTTTCCAGTAAAAGAGGACTCTCAAGGTATTTAGATAAAACTAGGGATTGCTTTGTGCTTGGGCTGAAAATGAAGGATCATTTTGTCATTAACCCTCATTTTACCACCCCATTTTACCTATAATTTTCAAGAAAACCTGAAAGGGAACCGTTGTGTCATCTTCAGAATATACTAGTTCTTTAAGAGGACATACTAAATTATGTTTAGGACATTCTGTCACAGTGACCATTGGCACATGCAAATACTTCTCTTTTCTTCTTCTTTAAAGTAAATTGGTGCTGAACAATCTTGCTCCATCGCACATCAGCGGCAACATATTTGAGAAGATGCTGTATTTAAATCTATTCATGTACACTGTACACTACCATATTCATCAAGTTTTCAAGATAGAGCTTGCATATTTTTGAATTGCAGAAGTCATGATAAAATTGCCCGATTTCATGAAGATTGAAGTTATATGTTATTCCTATCAGTGTTCTAAAAAAAGGTTTAAGCGGCCGATTAATCGGTCGCTTAAACATTTCGGCCTGAAACCGAACAGAACTTGAAGAAAGGGTTCGGATTACTCGTCCAGGCAATTAATTCGCCTAAGCGACGATTAAGCATTTAATCGGTGATTAATTAGTGTCCTTTTAAACGTTATTCAATCATTTTCTAAATGGGTTCAAATTTCCAACCCATTAAGCTAACTGAACTCAAACCCGATCCAATAATTGGGAATATAAATTGTCGCATGTTGGAGAATTAGGACTCGTGAGCCCTAAATTTATCTGAATCCTCGATCCTCTTACGACGACGACGAAGCTCACGAATCTCACAAAAAAGCTCACGAAGAAGCTCTCGATACTCACGACGATGATGAAGAAGTTCACAAATAGTTGATCCTCCTGTGGCGACCTTCCCCTTTAACGACGATCTCCCCTTGCGGTTGATCCTCCCACCGTGACCTCCCTCTGTGTCGACAAAGACCTCCCATTGTGATCAGCTCTCTGGTCAGCAGCAAAGCGTCGATAACGACCTCCACTTGCATCGACGACGACCTCCCCCTAGTCAGCTCTCTCCACCTCGCGTGCGCGTATTTTGCCCTGGTTCTTGCCAATGGTCTTTGTTTCTTTTAATAAGTTGAGGAGTGCCTCAAGCGTGAGAAGGATAGTTGAACATTATTTGCAGTTGCATCTAGCAGTGAACCAAAGCTGTTAGAGGTATGTTGCTTTTTGAAAGAAATACATATATTTGTTTATTTAAAAAGTATTTTTAAATATAGTTATTGGAGGTGGAGGTACATTGATGTACCTTGAACTGATTGGCATTATTATTTTTTAAATTCTTTGTAGTACTAGCAATTTAATTTTTCAAGTTATGTTTGTTATATCTTTTATGTTTTTTTTGAGAGTTTATAGAATTCATATTTGCATGTTTTAAGATTATAATATTATTACATATTAAAATAATAATAAAATGTTTAATATGTTTAATCACCGTTTAAACCTTTTAAGCATTATGCGCTCTCGGACCGCGCGCGTACTGAAACAGCTTTTTAGATCATTGATTCTTATATTATCTAATTATACAGGAATCTTGTATTAATACCAATATTTGTTCGACCCAAATCCACCCCCTAGATAGAAACTGGTTTCAGTTTGAGCAGCTAAAAACTTCATAAGTATATATAAAAAAAAAACTCTGCCACAACATGATGTTACAGGTGCACCTCAAAACATATGGACGAACACACCTGAACGTTCATCCAATGTTCCTATTACCTATGAACTGCAACATGACTGGCCGAGAGCTAGAGAGCAGAGATACGTGTTAAATTGATGAAATAGAACTCATAAAATATGAGAGTTCAGGTTGGAAAACTGTGAATGTAAAAAAAGCAAATAAAGCCCTTCTGTTAATACAAGGAAATTCTTGACATAAAATGGCTAAGCTACAGGAGGGAAATACATGCAAGGTCGGGTTGGTTAACATATGCAAAGAA
The DNA here is from genome assembly GCA_038442645.1 of Agave tequilana. Classification (NCBI taxonomy): domain Eukaryota; kingdom Viridiplantae; phylum Streptophyta; class Magnoliopsida; order Asparagales; family Asparagaceae; genus Agave; species Agave tequilana. Next base: position 101,585 of record JAVJIF010017472.1, read on the forward strand.
AATGTAAATGGGGTGTGCAAGTAAAGGGATGGCACAATTTTAGAAATATAATGGAAAAAGAAAAGCAGGAGCATAGCAAATTTTGGCCTGTTAGACCAAGATAAATACTACTGCAGCAGTTTTGGATCTAGAAATAACTGAGTACTGTTGGAAAAGGGGATACGTCGATATATATATGAGCTGTAGACATGATCCAAAATTCAAACATGAGGACACAGCTACATGTGTTTGTTTTCTAAGTACATGTAACTAATAGCAGCTGGGTTATTCTTGACAAATTAAAAAGCCAAAAATAGGAAAATGATCTATAAAATAATTAGCTTTGTTTTTTATTATTATTTTTTTGGGTGGTTTGTGTGCGTGCGTATTTTTTTATTTTTTATTTTTTTTGTGGGGGTGGGGTGGGGTGTTGGGGAATGATCTTGTACATGTCTTTGAGGTGAACAAGCATTTACACATTTGTAAGTGTGAGGCATAGATGGACATGCCTGTCGTATCCAACTACACCAGACAAGCCTATTTTTGGTTGTAGGAAGTGTTATTTACAAATCAAATGAAAATAAATAAATGAGAGAAGTTAAAGGTTAGTATGGTACATGATCTATGCAACAATACGAATCTAAAAAGAAGGAAAACGTAATACAAATGTGAATTGTGTTAGCTTGGTATAAAAAGAACAAATAAGGAATACTATATATAGGGAATGGTGTTTCAAATTTATTTATTAATTGAGTTGTGGCTCCAGTCCAGAACTCATAGAGACAAATAGAGGCTTGTGGAGGCTCAATCACACTATGTGATAGTATTGCTAGAATAATAATTCTCCTTTAATGCAGGGCATTCTCTTATTCCCCTATTGTAGGGCTTCCTGCTCTCTCTAGAGGGTGTCCTTTGCCCTTCCATTTGTAGTCTTCCTGCCCCCTCACAATAAATGACTAACAGCGGCTTTTCTCGGGGAAGGAAATGGCAACGTTCTATAACTATATCACATCTATTACTAAAAATATAGGCTAAATTTCTCAAAACTACCATAAACTATTAGTGTTTCTCCAAAGAAAAAAAAACCCTAAACTATCAAAATCTCAAAATGATACCACAAATTGTGTTTGGAGGCTCTCAAAAAATTCCCAAAAAAAATGTTAGATAGAAATAACTCCTCATATAGAGCAATCTCACACAGGTTATAGATTTTCAAGAAAAAATCATTAGCAACACTAAAAAATACACAAAGATAGCTGAAATCTGTAATGATTTTTGGTGTCGCTAAGAAATCTGTAACCTATGTGGGATTGCTCTATATAAGGAGCTATTTCTAACTTTTTTGGGGGAATTTTTTGAGAACCTCTATAAATAGTTCATGGCATTATTTTGAAATTTTGATAGTTTAGAGATTTTTTGGGGAAAACAGTGATAGTTTATGGTATTTTTGGACAAATTAACCAAAATATATTGCAAATGAACTAACATTAACAATTAACTAAAACTGACATTGATACTAAGGCCTTAAATCTCAGTATCAACCTAATGTCTTTGCTATCAAAATGACAATATTGACAATAATCAGCCATTTCAGCAGGGAATACGTTGTATCTGTCGTATGGGTATCGGCTATACATATCGGTACCTGCGATACTTCAAATAATGATTGAAACATTCATTGTGCTTCTGCAAGTTAGGACTATGCAAGGTGAGATTTAACAGTATTTCCAAACGGGGGACGAGGTTAGGGGTCTGAATTTTAACGACAAATTCGTTGGATCACACAGGACCTATTCTCTAGAAAAGATCTATAATTTTCAGATTGTACCTTACAAAAATTACTATATTAAAATCTCTCCACGTGACCTTATCCTTAGATTATCATTGATAGAAGCATTCTCCTCCTTCTGTGTGGTCTTTAACAAAGGAGACTATCAAGTCTCCATTAGTGACAACCGAATGACATCAGCCTCTTTCTCATTGCCACCATCATCTTTTCCACCTCTTTCCCTGCATCTACCTTGCACTAAATGCTAAAAAATTCTTCATTTTATCTTGTCATATTCCTGTTCCATAATCACCCAAAAATCCCAAAACCTCTTTCACTTTCTCTCATGCGACATATCTGGTAATAGAAATTCTATCGTCTGTAACCACAACCCAAATATTCTGTGTATTGAGGTAAAATATTTACATTGTACTAGTAGCCTTCTCACATTAAGCATTATGCTTGTTGTGAAGTCATTGAATAAGTTCCATTCAATTTTGAAAAATAGTGGGACCCTGATTTTATAATTGGATATCAATCAGAAATACTCTAAAGCAATATAGAAACCAAAGTTGTTTTTGACTCGTCAATGAATCAGTGCTTAAAAAAATATATCAAAATCCATTTTTCCTAACCCACACAACCCACCCTCACCCCAAACCAAAAGAAAAGGAAGAAAACTAGAAATGCATTGGGTTCAGAAATTAATGGAGCAAATTGTAAGCTCAAGTCAAGATTTCAACCATCACAGAAAGAACCATGGCACTCAGATGGCACAGATTAACAAAACCACTGCATAGAAACTATGATTTCATAGCCATAAACGCTAATATTATACAGTTTGACTTTTAGTAAAGTTCAACTAATGTTTGAGTGAGCCAAACATAGCAAACCTATTAAAAAAAAAACTAGACATAAATGTCTCCTCTAGCATTCGGAGTCAAATCAACCAATATTCTAACTTCCATGTACTGGCAGACATGACCTGCTTGCAAGCCTGTAAATTTTAAGTTTAACACTCCAATTGGATTCTTAAAAAAATGTATGAACTACGATGTGGTGGTCCAGAAGACGGTCAACATTACTTTAGGTACAACTAGATCTAACTGCATATAGAAAGAAATTTATGATGTAATAAAATTTATTTCTGATATTTGTTACCCGAGGGCATAAAGATGATTGCAAAGGAAATGAGTAAATTGACAGTAGGAAGCAAGTTACAATACACCAGCCAAAAGAATGACAGCGCGCCCGACTTTACATGCTAAATTCATTTGACCTCCAAGATCAATAGCTAAAGCATGCTACTCAGACTTGAAGTGGAAGTGTCAAGTATTTCATGATCAACTTCGTTTCTTACAACTAGGCACACACAAATTACTGGTAGCTGACATATGACTAGCACAAATAATTCGCCACCATATTAATCCCTGGTGACGAAATGGCAAGTGAAACTATCCAAACACTACTAGCTATTCTAGCTTTATCAACATTCGACAAAATACAGAAGATATGCATAGCTCTGTGAATGGGTGAATAAAAGAAAGAGCATGTAGATCACCACATCCAATAAGCAAAGGTTTGTTTTAAAGCATTCATCAAGGTAATGAGGGTAGATGTGGGAAACATTAGGGGCTGTAAGAAGTTAAGGCATATATGGAAAACATTAGCGTAAGATACGAAAATTTAAGGCAGATGTGTCCTAAAAATAGGAAAGACATTTAAATTCAGAGCATTAGAATATATCTTAAGTGAACAGGATAGAGGACAAAGTAATAAAATAAAATTTTAGCTGCCTTCGCATAAGAAAGGTGTAACAAAGAAAGGCCATCATGAATTTAGTATCTCCTAGACATGCTTGCGTCTGAAAAAAAAATATACGGACGCCTATGGAAATTTCCAATGTGAACTATGAAAACCAACCCGTTCGCTCTAATCAAAGAACATTGGTTTAAGTTTGCCATTGATTTGTTTAAGTTTCAAGACATCTTAGTGTCAAAAGTGTCATGTATTGAACTTTCCACAATGACAAACCCCATGTTTCCCCTACCATCCAAAAGAAAAATAAACTTCCAATGTTTTTTCTACAAAGTTAGTTGTTCTCATTAATCAAGAATAAATAAATTCTCTATTACACAATTAATCACTAGTTACCAATATCATTAACTATAAAGGAATCATACTATAATTTATCCAAAACACGACCAACCCTATATTATTGTTTAGTTTGATATAAATTTCAGAGGGGCAGCTACTGCTGCAGGGCAACCAAATTTTCATAGGGAAAGGCAGAGAACTAATGAACTCCCTTTCTCATAAGTGCTAATAAGGATACAACAATTTAAAATTAAAACTAGAAGTTCAGATTCATAATAAAAAGCATGAGAAAGTTACATATGACCATTTCCAAATATTGAACACGGTGAAGGGTAAAACACCAAGCTCACCTCCTGAAAAGAAAATATGTCAAATATTTCTACTTCATCAAAATACCCTGATGAATTAGGTGCAGAGTTGATCTATTTTCCAGCATAATTAACTGAATCAATTTTCATCGGTGACCAAAGAATGATGTTCCCATGTAGCATACACATTAATAGTCTGAGTATATAATGGTACAACCAAACAATGAGGAAGAACTACTTGGAAGCCAAAATGGAATCAAAACACGAGACCAAATAACAGCATTCAATTTATAAAGTTGGTATTTTCTTAAAAGTGATTCCAAAAAATTAAATATTTTCATCCTAGACACCGTGCCACTGATTGATAAAGTCCTGAACTTCTCTAGATGAGATGGTTGCTGGTATCCGTAAATACAATAGAGAGATCTAAGACAAACTAAGAAGTGTGCATTTCGGCTAGCGCCAGTTAAAGTCTTATCACATAGAATAAACAAAAATCTGAAATAGAATACAACCCATTGTAAGGCAAATGTGCAGATTAACAACTTTTGACTTTCAAAAAGCAAAAATATCTCTGTAAGCCATAAAAGAATGCATAATATTGACTCATCATCCTTAATTAAGAGAATAAATGACAGAGGGAAAATAGAAGCAAAATGGAGAAAGATATAAGAATCAACTAAGAACAATGTGTGCCTTCATGGTACAAGTTTGCCATTAAAAGAAAGACGCCAAGGAAAAGAGAAAAAGATTTGAAAGTATCAGATGCATAGTTACTCTCGCAACAAAATTTGAGTACTGCAAAATTGTAATGGTGCATTGATTTCAGACATCCATCAACTGTTGAGAAAACAAATTTCACATACAGCAGAGTATGCCATAATAAGACCGAAAAAGCAGAAATTACCCATTAGTCGCTGAACCATTTGTTCCATTTGACACACAGGCGACGGCGGATGCCTCCCTGGACAAGGAATCGCAAATTTCCAGTGCAAACATCTGGAGATCTGTCACCAAACCATTCATCCGTCTGATATCTGCTACCTAAAACATTTATTCAAAAAAGGAAAGAAAAGCATTCCTCAGAACCCGGCTACTGAACTTCTGCAAGAATACTTAAAAATCTGTTTATTAAACCACATAATTCAAGCATCATCAGACATAACAGAAAACGCTTACAGAACCAATCCCATAACTTTTAACCACTAGGCACGAAACATTATGTGATAAAATCAAAAGGTATCAGCTTTACACGTAAAGCAACTACTTTTGAGTTTAGAAACAATCAGGGCAGTTTTGCTTTTATTAAACCCAATCCAAACTGACCGAAGACCCATAAGCCTTTATCCATACAAAAAAATCACTCCTAGTGGAGTAACAATTAGACTGTCAAGATTAATTTCTTCTAATGCCAAAGCACAGATCTCCTAATGTTCATTTTTTTTATGACCTGCGCTTTATAATCAAATTTACAACTGAAAAACAAGACCCAACTTTAAAAACAACAAAAAACCTGATTAAAAAAAATGTGAAATAAGCGATTCAAATTACCTCAACACCATACTTAATGGCGACACCAGCAAGCGTATCCATCTGGACACCCGATGCTCTATATACTTGAGTCCAGAACACGAAGAAGAAGAAGGCGACGGCGAAGAACTCAGAGAAGAGGAAGACGCTGGAATCGTAGCAAAACCATCAGTAGTCGATCTGTTCACATCGTTACTATATCCATCCGACAAATTCTCTGAAAAATGTCGATGATGATGGTAAGAATTCCGTTTATCATCATTCTCCCCTCCAGCACCAACCCCTAATTCCTCAAAAATTCGAAATGTCCCCTCATTCCAAACCCAAAAAAAATTCCGATCTCAAATGAATTGATCCAAATTCGAGGCGAAAGAACCCTAGATCGATAGATCTCAGCCCTAGATTCGAGATATAAATCTGGATGGGTAATTTTTCGTCGAATTCAGCGAATCGACCGCCGGAATGAATCACGCTGACACCAAATACCCAAAAAAAAAGTTCTAGAGAAAGAAAGAAAGAGAGAGGAATGAGAAGCTAATTACAGGGGGGTTTTATTTTTTCGACGCGGGTTCAGCATCGAGGACACGTGTCCAGATTGCGGAGGGGATCCATGTTACTTAATTTCCGGACCGTCCGCTTTTCGGTGTATTTCTTTAAATGCCCTCGTGGTCTGCCGGAAATACGTCCCAAAAATGCCCCGGCGTGATGTGCGCTCGCGCCGACACTTCCTCCTTTTAAATTCTTGCGTTCGGGCTGTCAGAATGGGGAATAAAGGGTAAATGATGGGGCCAAATTGAATATGTCCCGTCGCTTTACACATTTTGTAATGTTGGGTTCGCATCATTTTCGACTGTTTTTTTGGTGGGGGCCACTTTTGGCAGCTAGTGGATCTTGACCGTTCAAGTTGCCGCAAATCGCGGAAAGTTGGCCTTAATCCATTACCGAGGTAATTTTTTCATATCAATGATGCAGTTAAAGATAATTACTCTGTTATTATGATATAGGTATGCGGCGATGAGTGAAGGGAAGAGGCTCTCCAATGTGGCCTTTGGACTCTGAAGTACGCAAGTGTGGGGTCTTTGTTTTGGGTTCGGTTCATGTGTGTAAACTACACACATACAATAAGAGTGTTAATCCGATATGACACGTGTATTGATCCTCTTATAATATGTTATGTGTGTGGGCCTCACATACATATTATAAGAGATTATAAGAATTCAATCTACGTGTCAACATCGGATTGGCCCTCTTATTGTATGTGCAATTTCGTTTTAAATTTGGGTTGCATTTGAAGATTATTAAGGTGATTTATATACAAAATTATGATTTTATGTTCTTTTGTGTGTGTATATATATATCACTAAATTCTTGTACACTCACAAGATCATTTCATAACTATCAGGATGTGACATAAAAGCATCATATGATCATGAATTATAAATACTGAATCAAAAAAAAGTACGAGAACTGTGATCCATATAATATAGGTATATATGTTAAGAATATTCTGAATCACTACATTAAAAGGTTAAACTTCGGATAGCAAATAGACGTTTCAAAGTTCTAAGTAATACAAATAAATATGTACTGTGCAAAAAAACAAGACATGTAACTTGAAGCACAATTTTTTTTTTTATTTTTAAGTTATATATGTTCTTGTATGTGTGCACGAGAGCGCTCGAGCGCATAATCACGAGTTTACGGTTTGGAAACAATTCGACAAGTGTGATACTTCAAAATCCCGAAATTTTGGGAGTGTTTCTGGGATTTCTCGGCAGAAAATTGAAATTCACATGTATAGATTGTTGGGTATCATGAGTGAATATATAGTCCCAAGTTGGATAGTAAATCGAAAACTGGTCAACCTAATCTTTTTGGTCAAATTTATTCTCAAACTCTTTTTTTTTTTTAAGGCTTGTCGTGCTCTCCTGTGGAAGCTCAGTAACTTCTTAGCAGTGGTATCAAGATTCAATTGTGACCCACAAGAAAGTGGAATTCAATGTGAAACCGGACAAGTAAGTTAAAAGTTAAGTAAGGTCTAATTTTCACGAATAATGGAGATTTATGAATGGTTAACTTTGTTGGGTATTCTGCTTAACAAAAATCAATCTGACAACTAATCAAGATCACTAAAGATATCAACAATCTAATTGGCCAGGTCGGCAAATATCAGGTGGGAGGTTTTCCGTTCAATAGAACGTTCCTTAATTTAAGAACCACCTTTCAATTTCCTTCCTTGCTTAAAGCACCAATTAGACTGAATCTAAGTCAGTCTCGATATACTGTAAAGTATATCCCCTGTATAAGGAATAATCCACTTATACTTAGAGTGAGGTCTTTATCTCCTAAGACAATTATACGTGCCGTACGACGCAAAAACATGCTCTCTTAAGACAATTACGTCCCCAGCACCGTGCTAACGGGATAATGGACGCTGGTCTCCAAGATACACACTCTTTCACGGTATTTGGATAGCACTACCAAATCACCGTACGGATCGAAACGTAGTCAACCAGTACCTTCCACAGGATCGTTGAAGCAGCGGTACAAGGACAAATTTCGAATGATGAAATTTGCCCCTTACTTTGGAGTAGCACCCACTGTTGAGGACGATGAAGGTTGAAGAATATTCTTCTTCAGAAGTCTTAGATTCAGACAACAATTCTATAAAAGAATCTGTTGAATTTTCTAAGCCTTCTTTCAGAACGAATTTTGCAGAATCTCCGTTGGAAGTCGCTTCGGAAACCGAGTACGGATTTCCCACTTCCCTTTTGGAAGTCACTTCAGAACTCTACTTCCCAGTTCAGAACGCAGAAAAAATTGAAGTGTTCAGAACTCAGAGAAGAGAAGTGTTTGTTCTTGGTGTGATTGGTGTGTCTTTCAATTGAGAATTGGAGCCCTTTATATAGCCTTTAGGAGGGGCCAACAGTTTCGAATCCGAGGAAAGGCTGCAACCTTTCAACCCAACAGTCACAACTGTTGGCTGCCCAACTGACACACCCAACAGTCACAACTGTTGGCAGTCCAACAGTCGCAAATGTTGGCAGTCCAACAGTCGCAACTGTTGGCATTCCAACAGTTTAGTCCCATTTAGCTTTGAATTAGGCAATCTCTAGACTTGAATATCTCATTCATTCGAAGTCAGAATTGAACATGTGAATATACCACGTTCATCCCCAATGGAAGGAGAACACACTCCAACCATCATCAAATGATTCGATCAACGGATCTCGCCATAATTCAACTCGAAGATTCATACTTATATGAAAAACACTAGAGGGGGGGTGAATAGGTGTAAGTGCTAATCTAAGAAACTAAATGCAAACTAAGTGCGCTAAATGCGGAAGCTAATGCAAATTATGCACAAACTAATACAATACAACAACGTGTAGCCGAATTCCCCTTGCGAGGCTCTGGACTAACTCCCCTTGATTCCCCTTGAAATGGGTTGAGGTGCTATGTGAAGCTCTTGTTGGATGAGTATAAGTTAGGCACACACACACAAGCAATCCAAGCAATATGAATGCACACAATCAAGCCAAAGCATATAAGAATGAATAGCAATATAAATAAATGCAAGGCAATATGAAATATGCACACCACAAGACAATATGATATGATATGAATATGATGCTTTCCACAAATATAAGGAGAGAGTAAGAGAGACAATGGGAGCAATCGCAAACACCGAGATTTGTTTCGAGGTTCGAGCACCTTGCTCTACATCCCCGCCTACACCACCGTGTAGGATTTCCACTATCTCAACTCCACCGAGGGAACCTCTACCGAAGAGGATTTCTTACAATTCTAGGAGTACCTAACTCCTCTCTCAATACACCCTCCACCGAGGCCAACAACAACCAACAACAACACATCTACCAAAGAGGGCTCACAACCAATCTCAATCACCTCACACTTGAGGGATACAAACCAATCACCCGATCACCTCTACCTAAGAGGGATACAACAAGAATAAGGGTGTACAACTTAGAGGTACAAACAACAACCTCAAAACTCTCTCTTTCTTTTTCTCTTATCTTTTCCACAAAAACAAGATCCTAATAGTTTAGGATAGAAGATAGCTCAAGTGTGGAAAACAAGTGTTTTTGGAAACAAGCAACAAAGAAAAATCTTTGGGAAAATACTTGCATATGATAGATTGAAGATCTAAGCAAAATCCCAAAAACCTATTTTTCTTTGATATTCCAAAACCCTAAAACAATAAGATGAGAAGTTTTTTTTTTGCACTTAAAACTCTTTTGAAAACTCTTTTAAACACTTCAGAAAACTAGTATTTTTGTCTCTAAAAAAAACTTGCCAAAATCCCCAAAGAGATGGGGTTTATATAGCCCCTATACAAAACTAGCCGTTAGGCGATGTGGCAGCCTGACAGGAACACCGGTCGACCGGCCCGGTCGACCGCCAACAGTCAAAAATGTGACCGTTGGGCAATAGCGGTCGACCGGCCCGGTCGACCGAAACAAAACCGAGAGCAGAGCTCTCAGACCCGGTCGACCGGCCGGATCGACCGTCCACTGTGCCTAACAGACGTGCACGTCTGTGCACAGCCGGTCGACCGGATCGGTCGACCGGCCCTTGGTGCGGTCGACCGTCCCGGTCGGACGACCAGCCTGTCAGCACAAAACCAGGTCAGAAAAATTTGAAAAAATATTTTTCTAAAAAATCTTTTATCTCTTTTAAAAATACCATAAAAAATTGTTTTATCATTTTATGTTGAAACATA
>JAVJIF010017473.1:0-94827 GCA_038442645.1 Agave tequilana
TGGCCATTGCTGGCAATATGAAACTTCACCAAATCTTACCGTCATGAAAGTTTGATCACCACCATACAACTTTAGTAATATGTATATAGGTTCAGATAGATAGACATATAGAAAGATAGGTAGAATATAGATGCAGAATACAGATTGAAAGAAAGAATATACAGACAGCTAGATGTTATGCGCTATCGATGTTTGATACTTCACACATTAGATGGTGAACAAGAAGGGCAATTATAACAAAGTCTTCAAGACCTGAACAAACACAAACCCAAGCCCTGGTCAGTGTTGCAAATCTACTTGCTTATTAGTTAAATTATGATACTGAGATTTCAACTCATTTCATCATGAGACTTTTCGGAGAGTAACTCATGACATGCATTAAAACCACATTAAATAAAAGAATCATCTGCACTCGCAGGATTAGTTTAAGGACAGTCTCCTCTAGAACTACAGCAGTAACATGTCGAGAAAATAATGCACAGGCTGACTTTTGCATTATTAGTAAATTAAGGAATGGAAGAATTAGCTGTAATCAATGTAATTTACATAACTTCTCAAAGATTCTCTGCGATTTCTCCAATCAAGGATATTCTTAGAAGACCGACATCTTATTTTGCATTGCTTTTTGATTCTTCAGGCAGATGACTTGGGTATTTTGAATTGCTTTTTGAGAAACTGAGAAGCCTCAGAATCGCTTCTATGGCACAAAATCCTCAGGAGGGTATTTGCATCAGCGCCAAGTCTACTTCTGTTTCCTTGACTGACCTCTTTCAAATCTTCAATCAGTACACGAGTCTGCATAAATCACGTGAGAAGTTTTGTAGTCAATCAATATAAACAATATAAGGTCATAAATCAAAGGGCGAAATAATAATAATATAATAAAGAAATTCGGAATACACATCATGTCAGGTTAACATTAGATAGACTCCCCGTAGAAAACTGGGTAAAAAGAGATTTTTTAATAGAGAAGAAACTATGAACACCCACGAGTTCTGATTCCTCAGAACCTGGCTATTATACATTTGCACTAGCTTAGCTTGCATTAATTTTCTACTGACTTGGTTTGAACAATTTGTATCATGCAGTCCCCAGGTTCCACTAATCACACTGTGCTAGAAAATGTAGTCATTGTATCTAACTGGCGTATGGTTGCAAGCATTGGTATATGGTTGCAAGAATCACTATAACACAATGGTAATGCCTCTTTGCAGTGGGCAAAAGGTTTGGAATTCGAATGCTGGTTGTGCTAGACTATGGCCATTCTCCAAAAAGAAATGGTACATGTCTGTGCAAGAAGAAAAAGAAAAAGCAACTGTAGCATATAGTCATCTGATGGGTTTCTTCAAATTAGATTAACCAGATTCATTAAGGTTCTTGAAATTAAATAGTAGGTATTATGAAAACCAAATATGTTTTATGTATTTCTCTTTTTAAGCAACCCATTTGCACTCAGCATCTTTAATATCAACATGGAATCTGCTTTCTAACAGAATTCACTGATCGTTCAGGAGTCTGCTAGAAGTACTCAAGCACCCTTTCTCAATATATAATTTAGTATTGAGAAAGTTCTATGCCAAATCCTTCAGACAGTTCCTTTGAAGGCTCAGAAAACAAAAATAATAGTAATGAGCAAGTCAAGCAATTGTCTTCCCTCTTTTGGTTATAGAAAGAAATGGAAAAAAAACGACCAAAAAAAATTCATGCTCCACTTTTTTTTAGATAACTAAACCTTTTCCCATAGTGCAAGGCAGTGAAGTGAGAGAACATGATAATACGTCACCACTGAGACTAGAAAGATGACCCACAGAATATTCTCCTTTTAATTTTTAGATTTTAAGAGCTCACCTACGACTCACGAATCCCAAGTATTGATATCCACAGTTTTCAGCACAGTGGAGAATCAGATACATTTATGGCATTGGAATCCCATAAAAAAGTTTAGAAATATATAAAATTTCTAAAACTAAAAGTAATTATGAACCTTTTTAGCATGATGTTTTTTTCCTAATCGAAAAATTGAAAGACTGATAATTTTAGAGTACATTTTGATGAAATTCAATTTAAAGTTATTGCCCCCATTTGATTCATTAATTTAGACCTTTTAGGCTTTCATTTCCTTTTTGGAGAATAAGCCGGAGCCTCATGCAAGCAGGAGTTGAACCCCAAACCTCTTGCCTATTGTAAGGAGTCTGTACCGCTATCCTATAGTGGCACTCACTTTTAACTTTAAATTTGCTTATTTATATTACTTATCTCAATATTTGTTTCTCATATTACTTTTAATTCTATTATCATTATTTATAATTTTGTCATTGTTATTTTAATTGAAAAGAGTTTGCTAAATTTATTAAAGTTTGTGATTTTTTAAATGAATTACTGATATACACGAACTTTTGAGTTATTAGAAAATTTAAACTTTAGGTTTCTTTAAACTTTTATGTCATTAACCTTTATACTATTCTCTCATGCTTTATTTAAAGGAAAATAAGAATCTTTTGCTTTTAACAAGTAATATTTTTCTTATACAAATTTTTATGAGTTAATTTATATATCCAATTTAAACATGTTCCCACTGAGCATAGCTCAAACGTGAAGACATTTCCTTCTCATGTGAAAGGTTATGGGTTGGAATCTCTCATTAGTTGTAGAACGGTAGGAAGGCCATCTCCTCATGTTTCTTCCTTTATATATCCTTCTCTTCTCTCTCGTCGTTTCCCCCAAAAGATGATTAAAAAAAGTGTAGCCGCAACATCATTGGTAGTGACAGATTATATCGGCCCAAAACAAACTGGACCATTGAAATCTCAGTCGAAACTCAGTACATTGCCTAAAACCAATTTCTATTACGCAATTCTAGATTGAAGGCTCAAATTCTAATCTAAAAAGGGCAATTTTATCACAATTAGCCAAAAATTCAATTTCATCACCAACTTATGATGCCAAACAAACTAACAAATGTTTATTGAGGCATGTTTTTTAAATATAACTATTATTTATTAAGGCAATGTGTACTTCAAAATTAGGAAACATTAACCGGTTTGATGTGCACGTGGAAGAATATATTATGCATAAGAAGATTGGAAGCTGAAAAGGTAGCATATAGGGGCTGTTTGTTTCGCCGTAAAAGGCGTAAAAGTTCGTAATTCGTAAATGACTTACAACCCAATTACGACTACGATGTTTGTTTGGACCGTAATTCGTAAAAGACTTACGCAACTCAACAACCACTCACTTGCAACCCAATCACCACTCACTTACACAGCCCAGTTACAGTTATTTTTTGGTCATGCAAATTTGTATAATTTTTTTATGTTAATATTAATTTTTTTAAATATTTAGCATTTTTTAATATTTATTTGCAATATTAAAACTTTTTAAATCACCAAATTGTTATTTTGTGATCAACTTTTTCACTTACGACTTACACATACTTACACACCAAACACCATAAAATACAATACATTTCCCACTTACAACTTTATATTACCAACCAAACACCATAAACTTACATGTAACTCATTTGTAACTGTAAAAGACTTTATTATTATAACTTACGAATTATGGGCCAATTACGACAATCAAACAGACCCATAATATAAGAAGGCTGCTCTAAAGAAGACATAAATGTATTAACTGATTGATATGGATTACAAGTGTGGAATCATGGACGGTGTTTAAAGCTTATGGGTTAGATCAGGTTATCGAATTTATCAAACCCCTCACAATTTTCGTTTCAGATCACACGTTCCTAGTCGGGGTATGTTTGTGATCCAGATCAGCAAATCGGCGAACCAAAATATTAATGAATTATAAAGTATGAAACAAAAAAAAGTTTATATACTAAGTTTCAAAAAAGAAAGAAAGCCATGTGTGGTGTGCCAAAGTGTTATTTAAATACTTACATTTCATTGGGTATGCGGTGTGCTTACGTGACACACGCGCGCACATACGCTCCCACCCCAAACACAACTGAAAATCATTTCGTGTTTGGGGTTAACATATTTTCTTCTAACTAAGCAATCTGAAAAATGTTACCCCCACTGTACCGCGTTTTGGGTTACCCATGCTTTATGTTCCCATTTTTGTACCGTGTAGCAAAGCGATCCACATCCAGGTAACATTGGGTTGGACTGAGAAGATGTGTAGACTATGATACACTGAAAATGATATATTATTGGGTCCTATATGTAAGTTAAAAGCCAGAATAATAAAACGATGAGACCTAACCATGTTGGCTAACTTCAATGTCCAAAAAATGGTAGGAAAAAAAAACTGAATGGTAAGAAAGCATGGCCTCCAAATCTAAAGAAAAAAACACTATCCCTATTCTTCTCCAACATCCTATTAAAAAATCTCAAATCTTTATCTATCGTGATAGGACTCATCGTCAGTCTTTAAGCCATGACCCAAGACTAATACAATCATAGTGCCATTGCCTACTGCAACAAAGGAGAACTGGAAATTGCAACATGTACTTCTAAAAAGGATTTTTTCAGGAAGAAGTTTACATGTCTTTTCCATCTGGACTGACTTTGGGATAAGAAAAGGGCAAGGGTCTAAGTTGAAAAAAACCTCTCCATGGATTAAATAATCCCCAAAAGCTTGATACACAGAAGCTACCAGGAAATATGATTTCTTCAGAGTACTGGTGATCAGAACCTACTTTTCGAAAGAAAGGCCTAACTGTTCTCAGCATTGACTGTATATGTTGATAACATAGCCATTGCAAGGAATGACATAGCTAAAGCACAGAAGTTGAAGGACTTCTTAGCATTGATTTTGAATTAAAAACTTGGAAAACTCAAGCATTTCTTGGGTGTTGAAGTTTTCAGGTCTAGAAGAGGAATAGCACTAGATCTTTTAAAGGATATAGAGAGATCAGGATGCAACCAGTAAATACTCCAATTGACACGATGTAAAATTGACTGCTTAAATTGGATGGTGTATCAGAGATTGGCAGGGAATTGATCTGTTTATGACTCGACCATATATTATAGTTTGTAATAAGTTTTCCTAGTCCATACATGCATGCTCACTGAACCCGTTGCATGGAGGCAATAATGAGGATTTTTGATATTTGATATTTGAAGGAATTATTTTTTGCATACAGTGGTCATATAGGACTGGAGGGATATTCTAATGCACATTGGTGGGTTGTCAAGAAGATAGAAAGTCTAACAAAGCCTATATAACTTCCTTAGAGAAAACATAGTGATATGGTAAAGTAAGAACAACCAGTGGTGCGACGATCTTGTGTTGAGGCAGGATGATGCACCTGATTTAGTTGGGATTATGATTCTTCTTTCAAATATGGCCATTTGCTTTAAAATGCTCATGAGTTTTTATTTTGATAATTAGGCAGTAATTAGCATTGCCACAAATCTTGTTCAATATGATAGGATGAAGCATAGTATTAGGGAGCAAGTTTGTCTGTTTGAAGCAATTGTGTATGCCCTATCTTCCCTCATCTTGTCAGTTGGAAGATATCTTCCCCAAGAGCCTCTTTAACCTCAATCTTAAGAGTATTCGCCGCACCCCCCCCCCCCCCCCCCCCCCCCCCCAACAAACCACCCCCAAAAAAAAAACCAAAAAAAAAAAAAAAGAGCATGATTGATATCCATGCTCCACTTGAGGGTAGTGCCAGGGAAAAAAAAAATTATGCATCTTTAGTGTCCTATGTATAAAGTTAAAAAACAAAAATAATAAAATGATGAAACCATACACTTTGGGCACCTCTGTTAAAACTCATCCCACTCCAATAATAGAAAGCGAGAGAGATTTTCATGGTCTTCTGACCGGAAATGAGGAAACAAAGGCATTCTGTAATTGAGTGGGCATCTTAGTTCCTAAAATACGAACTTATTTTTTACTTTTGTTGGTAAGAACAAGCAAAAGAAACAGAGAAATTCAGGAATTCTGAAGCTTCTCTTGCTCCTCATGTTTGATGAAGGGGTTCAGAAAGAAAAAGAGAAAATAACAGACTCCACCTTCTGTTTCCGACCAAGAATGGAGAGTCTTAGCAATTTCTATAGCAATTATCTTCAACATCTTCATCCCCTACCATCTGGATTATCTCTACAGTAGTTGGTATTATGAGATTTGACAAGATTAAGAAAGACAAGATAAGAAAAAACAGTTTCTTTGAAAATTTAAGCATCAACAAGAGAAATTCTACTTGATTATAGAATATTTGTATATCACAAAATTTAATTAGATATCCCTAAATCAAATAAAAACTCATGAAGTCTGGTCTAAAGTTCAAATATGCAAGGGGACCCAATAAAACAGAAAAATGAAAAACTGATAAGAACACGGATACAAATAGGATTTTACTAAAGTCTTGTTCTCCCGTCAAAATTTCAAAATGTCACTGATGTGCCACATGGACCATGGAATCTGCTCTTAGAAGCCTCCATAAGCGGGTTCACACATAAAATCCAATTATTCCCAACAAATCCAAATAACTCCCTTCCTAATAGTTCACAAGAACTATGTAGATAAAATAGACATTGTCCACATCCATTGGAATGATCATGTAGTCATAATGATTTTGTAGGTGCAGTGGAGACAGAGAACTCATGTGAATATTAGTCCCGCGAGCTAGAAAAGCATGTAGGAATATTCTAGTTTCCATGATACATTAGATGGTTCAGAAATATTTTAATTAATGGGCATGCATTAGCTGCTTCTAGCTTTAATTATGATCAGACCATTAACCACTGTGCGGGCATGCATGAGCGTTGTAAATTGTAGGAAGAAAAAGTCTAGATTGTGGAAGGATACCAGTCTGCATTAGTACTAACTCACATCCACGCTATTACAGTGAATCATAAGCATATATCCAATGGTCTCTGACCTTGCATGGGACTATTATTATCAGTGACATGACTAATAAAACCATGTCATAGTGAACTGTCTCAGGAAAAAAATGAAGCAAAATATCATACCTGAGAGCTGATTAAATTTATAACTGGGCGCACACGTGCCACCAAGTTTTCAACTGTTCCTCGAGGCAATCCATCCCCACCAGATATGAAAAATTCCTGCAAATTACAATTAAGAATACTTTAAAAGGAACGCTGTTTCCCGTATAATCCACTCAATCCGTGTTCGTATCATGAACCATCCTCATACAGATTACATGGAACATAGCAGTTCTTTTGGAAATATATTTTCCACAATGGGATATTAAGAATTCAAGCAAGCCAAGTAATTGTATAAGCAGGGGCGGACCCACATACAGCCAGTGTGGGCGTCCGCGCACACTGGATTTTATAAAATAATTTAATAGTATATATAGTTTGTATATAATCTCTTTTTACTGACATAATGACACTTTTAAGCTCTAACTCAAGTGGTAACTTGTAAATCTAAGTTATTGGATGTCACAAGTTCAAGTCTTGACGGGTGCAACATTATTTTTTACTTTTTTCTCCCTCTTTTCTTATTATATTTACGCCTACACTGAAATTTTTATTACATTTACGCCTATACTGGAAAAACATCCTGCATCCGCCATTGTTCATGAGCATTAAGACAGAAGAATGTTGAGATTTTATAATTTCCTGTGGATAGTATGAATTACTAGGTAGACGTGAGATCATTGATAAAAATGTAATTAATTATATAAAGAGGAATAATGTAAAAATAGAAACAAATAGCATCTGCAAACATGCCATTCACCATTTAAAAAGCCACATGGAAATACCTTTAAATTTTCAAGATCATCTTCAAGAAGCTTAGCATCACTGGGAAAGAAGACACGTGATGAACCCCCATCAAGTATCACCCGGAGGAGGCCATCCTACACAACAAATTACAGCTTAATGTCACAGAAAAGTAACATTATTTAGATTTTTCAGACAACACCGAGTTACCTACCAAGGAAGCTTGAAGGAGCCCTGTGACTATGCGATCCCTGAGTGGCTCGACAATGACATCACAAAGTTGATTTAGAACCTGCATACAACTCTGATATTAGGAAGAATCTGTACAGACCAGATCAAGATACAGTTCCAGATATTAAAACAGGGAATGATTTAGTAACAAATTCAAGGAAACTAATGCACATAAGCATGCATGGGCATGAGTGCACAAACAAGCAAAATGGACTCTTGAAAGTACACCTTCCACACTAAGACTGCTGCCAGTGGTTCCAACTTCATTGAAGACGCTAAAATGCAACATGCTGGTCCCTGAAAGCTTACAAGAAATAGAACATGTTTTTCTTTTTGCCTCTTTTCATCTTTTCCCCCTCCTGTAACTCCCGCCTATTGCATTTTGGAACATTTTTATTATAACATCTAAATCAATTCTCCAGCTCTTTTATCAAGAGGAATATAATTGTAAGAAAGTGTCATGAAACCCATCAGCTCAGAAGGAAAAATAGCTTGGCACTCGTGCTTGTTGGATTCAATAGAGAGGTAATTAAGGTGTTGGATTACACCCATATTGGCAGGGAATTAAGTTGCCATGATGGTTTAGGATGAAGGTAGAGCAGCAACATCTATCAGCAACCATGGCCCAACTTCATACAACATGCAAATACTTTGTCTACATGAACAAAAAGATACACTCTAAGAGAGGGAAAAGATGCCATAAAGAGGGACAGAAAAAGACTCCATAAATGGCGGAGTAGATCTTAGAGAGGCTTTCTGGATTTTAGTGAGAAGAAGTTGAAAGGGAAGAATATATGTACCTAGGTATCCTACTTTTAGTATTTGCTGTGTCGGAAACTTGCACCCATGGCCCATGTCTAAGTAACACAACCTATAGAAGCAAAAATAGTCTAGCGTACAAGACAAGAAAAACTCCATGTGATGATAAGAGAAAAATTCAATTACGTCAATGAACCTCATATTTCTATTCTAAATAGGATTACTTTTTCATGGACCAGATTATATGATGACCTGACCCATGGCATTTTGTCTTCATCCAGTATTAGGGGGCTGATCCAACAATAATTGGAAACAAAGTTTGTCTTAGGAGATGAGATAAGATAGGGTCAGTCAAAAGACTCAAAACCTATCTTGTCCAAATGAAAACTAGAGAGAATAAAATTTTATCTCCTAAATGGAGCACATACTCATGATAAGATCTAAAGATGTCATGTTATCCAATGAAGAAGGATGAAAGAATCAAAACAAAGGAATTCTTGCTGATTTCTGCAACAAAAATATCTGAAAACTCTCTCCACTTCTCTTCTCTATCTTATCACTTGAAATGGTGTGCATTTGGGTACATCTGCCGAAGTCTTCATCTTGGTGCAAATATAAGTGATGATTATTACTATTAGATAACAAATATTTTTTTGAGTTACATAAGTGATCACATACTCCCACTGCCATTTCAACACCAAGCTCGAAATACATTGAGAGCATGGGTACTAAGTCCAAGTTTATGGGGTCTTTTGTTTGCAATGGAGTAAACCACCACACGACAGCGCGAAGTAAACTTTCTTTGAGTTGCTCTGTTATTTTTTCCCTCAACCTCAAGGAGGATTTGGAATTTCTTGGATGAACCTTATGTGGATCATAGTTGACACATTAGATGACTCCACAGGCTGTGTTCAGCTATGTTGCACGAACACGGCAACATTGAAATGAACACGACACGTGAACACGTGACAAATTCATTAAAATACACACGATACGCATGTCCGACACATTTCGGATACGACACGTCTTCATGATAGGAGTGTTCGTGCTACATAGGTGTTTAGGGCCAACGGGCTCCCAACATGCTAGGACGTCACATAAGAGGTCTACAAAACTAGATATTAGTTATTATTGCCCTAATTAGGAAGAATCCTTCCTATTTCGTGGTTCTAAAACTTCCAATGCAGCAGCTTAGAAGCCTTTGATATACTTCGGTACAAACAGAACCCCATAAGTACTCTCGAAGTACTTAAAGATCCTTAATGTACTTCATAATTTTGGATGGGAGTTCAGTGAATTCGGACTGTTCCATGTAGCCAACAGCCCCTAAGGCAATATATTATTTCACCAATTCATACAATGATTTGCAAATTTTTGTCCAAATGTATTCAGTTGGTCTAGAATGATTACCAAGTATGAGTAAGTTCCCATCAAAACAATGGTTTTTTACCATTAAGAAGAAATGCTCATCCAAACTGGTAGTGGTCATGCGACATTATTGTTTTAAATATCAGCCGATATACCGGTATATCGGCCAAGATATCGGTATTTTATCCAAAACGATACGATAAGCGTAAAAATTTACCGGATATCATTTTAGACTGATATGGGCTAATATATCGCCACGTGGCCGATATATTGGCCGATATCCAAGATGAAATATCCGATATATTGGCCGATATAGTTACTTATTGGATAATTATTATTATTTTTTGCTTGTGATCGTTTTATTTTATTCTATGTTCATTGTGGTATTTCAATAATGTTTTTATATGATGTTTGGATAATAACTTATTTCTTTTAATAATGTCTTATATGTATTGACTATTGATATATCAAGCGGTATTTAGTACCATATCACAATATATCACCCGGTATCTGATATCCAGTATATAATTTTGCTGACCGGTATATCGCCGATATCTGATATTTAAAACACTGTGCAACATATGCAATAGATCTATAGATGAAGCTTAAATATAACGGCTATCCTGTGTTGACGAGTCAAAAACTCAATAATTATCTACAAACTAACTAAAGCTTCTGCTGTTTGTTGCACTGTATTCTTGATAACAATAGTTTCTCTCTAGGCCTTGGGAAACTGTCAATTTTGTAAAGTACCAAATTTTAGACAGTAGAGCTATTATAAAAGGCAACATGTCAATAGGCACATAAGACAAAATGGATATATAAACACAGTAAAAGCAAGCCAGACAGACTTTTTAAGTATCTGTCTGTGTTTTTCTAATGAAAAATTTACTAATAAATGACTCATAAAACAGCTTACCACATCCAGTGCTTCAATAAGTGACTCCAACCTAGACTGAGATACACTATGTTTGTATAGATTGTCTATGAAAGGTTCCCTTAAGTCCCAAAAACGATCTTCATTCCTGCAGCAGTAAAAATGATGATTCAAATTTGATACTAGTCCAACTACAACACTTTCATCCCAAGGATTTCTAATAAAAAATGCTTACCCGTAAACTCACATATTCTGTCAATAGCTGCATTTATATCTTTTCTACTCCCATCAAATGCATCCTTCTGGAGTGAGACGGAGCTTCTCAATTTATCATTCAATGATCGTTCTATATTCAAATTCAAAGTTGAGCATGCATGTTATAATATTATGCCAAATCCCTAAAGAGGCTGGTAGCTTAGATATTAACAGAAGAATCATTGAATGCAATATCATCATAAAATTAGCAATTAGTTTCTCATGTTCCTGGTGATCCTTTCTAGATCAGTAAATGAACAAAAGTGTTCATAAATTTACCTTATTAATATCATTTAATAACCCTTATGAATTTATGAATCTAACAACACTTATGAACCAAAACAACACTTACTGATCTAGAAAGGTCCGTTAGTGTTTCTTTGGTTCCTTTGTATTATTATAAATGTCATTTGTCATTTTTATATATTAACACAATCACTTTACCATAAAAAAAAAGGCTAAAGCACAAGAAATACATTAGAAAGTAGAAATGAATCTAATCATGTAACTGGATAAGTTTTTACTGTTGATATCAGAAGTTTACTTCTCAACATTCTATTAGGCCCCTTCTTTCGTAACTTTCTTCCAGCACTTAGTTCTCTTCCTGCTTTTCATCCTTATTTTCTTCTATATTGTTTTATCGATGCTTCTTATTTTAAGTTCATGATGCTTCTTATTTTAAGTTCATGGTGATTAAAAGTGATGGAAGAACGACACTAAAATGAGCACTGACCACTTCATCTTGTACTCAGTGTACAAGCCCTGTCATATTGGCTGGCTAAGGCACATTTAAAGGGGTTGGTTGAGAGTTCAAATCAACACTTTGATGCTCCTCAGCTTGCTCTGAAGTCTTATAAGAAAGCTGAACCTAAACACTTCAGTCATGACTCATATTTGAGTGTTCTGTAGACCTTCAATCAGAACTTGTGAGCTATCATTTTTATACAGTCTATATGAAACCAAACATCTAATGAAATACTCCCAGCAGCAAAAGATGATGCTAATCTGAACTGAACAGATTTTTGGATCAGGTTAGATTACGGCTGGAAGGATGCATCTAGAAGAAACCTAGACGCATAATAAATTCAAAGAATTTGTTACAATATGACTGTTCCTCATATGAGCTGAAGTCAAAAGGTCAACAAGGGACTTTTGGAAGGTCTGGGAACCAACTTGAGCAATAGTTCCCCAAAAGCATTTTGTGTTCATATTATCTCACATTATGGCAGCAAGTCATCTAAGACAGGGTTACCTAAGCTTTCAGAAATACAAGGATAGGACAGGCTGATACAATTGACAGAACCAACTAAGAAAGTTGGTTTCATTGGGCAGCTCTATTAGATTACGGTAGATCAGGTGAAAACATAGAAAAGGTATTTCCTTCTCTTTTTTTCCGCCAATAAAACTTTGCTCGTAAGGGCAATCAAATTGGTGGTGACTGAGACATTCTAAAAGGCTAGCATTCTAAAAGTGAACAAAAGCCTTCTAAACAAACAACCACAAGCAGTTAGTTTTACATGCATTGTAGTTTGGGGTTTCCACATGCAATGCAAAAACAGGTCTCACAGTGTAGTACTGATTTCAAGCTTTAGAAAATAAGGAGTTCTTAATAGTTCAAGCTACCTATCTATCTCCAGCATCTGAAACAAAGGTTTAACCAAGAAACAAGACATTAAATGAAGAAATAATCTGAGAATGGTAATGGGCTTGCAGCAAAAGAAGCAGTTCTCCAAAAAATCTCAGATGTCTTATTTTCAAGCGTCGCACACCTAATCGTGTTTGATAGCTTGCTTCACTTTCACTTCTGTCTACCAGAACAAGTCCGTCTTTCTCAAATACAAGAGGTATTGAAATTTAGTTTTACATTAGCATTGAACGGCAACCAATATCTCAGGTAGTTTAACAAAGGTTGAGTATCATAAAAAAGTACAAGCGCTGTTATAAACCAGTATTCTTTAATATCGTAAAATGTAAAAAATTAATTTTTAACTTTTATGTAACTCCTTTTTAGAATAAAAAAATTGTTGTGAATCACAATTCACGCAAATAAATAACAACAACAACAACAACTAAGCCATTTGTCCCAAGTATTTGGGGTAGGCTACATGAACCAAAAGAGAATTACGCCGGATCAGGCACATGGATCAAATTTCTCCACTCATATATTTAGCACATGAATTCATGCAAATAAATGGATTGCATAAATTTAGCACATAACTCAAGCAGAATATATAGACTGGTTTAAGTCATCAAACCATCTTCCTTCAAAAGTAAGATTCAGGAATAGATGCCACTTCCACATACAAACTGAGACTAAGTTCACTTGATGAGAAAAATACCAAGACAGTGAAAAGAAAACAATGTAAAGATACATACTAATGTTAAAGTTCTCATGCTTTTTCCTAATCCACCGTTCCTGAATGCTGTCTTCCAGTCTATTCAACTGAGTAATTGCATACTGTTTACATAGAAAAGTCCCATAGAATCAGTCCATGTAATAACTGTTGCTCACAACCATGTCAAGAAAGAAAATACCAGTAATTAACATGTTATAATTCCAAAACCTCATGAACCTTTGGAGAATAAGAAATATGTAATACTTGCATTTCCTGGATTCATTACGAAAATACGACATCCTATACAAATCACCCATTTGCTAGTTTTCACATGTTCCCCATGCAAGAAGCTCGAAATGGTTCATTAAGGAAACAATAAGTAAAACAAGTGAAACTAGAGCTACCAGATAGGATGTATGTAGGTTTGAAAGCAAAATATTGCTTCTTGCTTTAGTGCATTGGTCCAACAATGTCAAAATTATTTCAACAGCCCCAGTATCATAACTTACTCACTACTCACACAAAGTTAAAATTATAACTGATGACCACCCCTTCTCATCTATGATACAAGATACAGGAGTTTATACAATGCAAGAGACCAAAGATACTGCCACTAATAGCACTTGAACATAATTGCAAACCTTGTCTATTGGAACATACTTAACAAAGACAGCCTTTTACTCCAAATATGTCATTCACTATGGAACTCAACTAGCTTGAACTTATATATGCTAAACCCCATTTTAATATCAAAACAAATAACCTCTTAAGGAATGCAAAGCATATTACTTATTCAGAGCTAAATTTGTGTTTGCTTGGATGTTGGACAGAGAAGCACACACAAGGTGTTGAGTCAAAAATAATGTGAAAGGAGCATTGTGCAACTTGGGATCACAACATGGGTTCAATCATGCAAAAGAATTAATAATATGTATAAGCAAAGAAAATTCTATCAACTAATCTACGTTGCACGGACACAGTCACACCGACATCGACACGACATGTGGATGTCGCAGATTCTTGAAAATTCACACGGCACATGTCGAACACATTTCACACATGACACGACTCCATGATAAGAGTGTCCATGTGATAACTCGTATATTTTATATACTTTTATATGAAGTTTCATGCCAAATTCATAAATTAATCATCTAATTTATCAATTCCATATAAACTTGAGTTACATGCACAAATCAGGGTTTAACTGCAAAACTGATTTAATAGGCTTTCATTCAATTTTTGCAAAATAAAAGAGCCTTACGAAATTCTCCCCAAAATATCACCGTGATGGGTGAATAAAATGTAATAAAATTGTGATGAGTTTATTGGCATCCAAATGGGAATCTCATTGAAATCCCAATTTGGAAAGAAATCGTTGGCAGAAGATCACTGACACCCGTCTAGTATTTTGACCATAACTTCCTCTGGAAATATCTGATTGATGTGATTCAAGTGGCATTAAAAATCTAATTTAAAGGGCAACAAAATCATGTCTACTAGCTATATCGAGATTCAAACGTTTAAGAGGTCAAAAATAGGTGTGAAAATAGCTAATGCGCAGAAAATAGATTTAACAGATTTGCAGCCCTTCAAGAGTATAAAAGGAGGAAACCAGAGACAGAGGAGGGCAAACTAGAGAAGAGGAGACCAGAGAAGAGGAGATCGGAGGTAGAGATCCAAAGCTTTCAGCTTCTTCCTTGGCTCCAAATCTTTTGATATCGGTGTTTTCTTTTTTTTTCTTATTACTTCTCTTTTTTTAGTACCATTGTAAACTCTTTGATTTAGTTTTAATAAGAATCATGATAATGTCGTTGTGCTATATTGCTTATGTTATGTTTGTGATGACAATGTGCGGCTAATTCTCTTTCTTGGGGGAAGATGAAATGATGTGGGACAGAGGGGATTTTAGGGTTTGTGGTGAGATTTTTGGTGGAATTGGAAAGAATAAAAATTTTGGGGCTGGATATGATTACAAGTCGCAACCTAGCTCTTAGCTTCACCGCCTAAGATTCAATCCATAGGGATCCGAACCAATACCAAAGCAAATAACTTATCAAAATTCTCATAATCACAGTCTACCTTTATAAGAGTCACTACATAACTATATATATAGCCTATAATACGTGTATTATACATGCAATTATTAATAACATCAAATCTTACCAAATCTAACCACTTCAAGATTCAAATAAATCCTAAATCTTGACCAAATCTACTAAAATTTGAAATCAACTAAATCCTAAATCTGCCAAATCTGGATCATTCGCTTCCCCATCATTCTCTCCGGCTTGAAAGCATTCATCGGAGTAGTAATCAGCAAGACAAGCACAATCGAGTTGAATCACATCATAAATTCACAATCAGGTCAAGGTGGTGGTCGAGGAATCATCACAAATGCGTCATTGTCGACTAAGGTGGTTGAGGTGGAACTGACATCCGTGACAGATCTGCTTTAAAAGATGGAAACTCAAGTAATGCACATGTAGCAGACAGAGGCGCATTCTCCCTGGTGAGAACCGAATCAACTGTACTTTACACAATGAATAGCATGATCTCCCGTGACTCTCTTGTAAAAAGATCTGCACAGGATCGTACAAGTCAGGAGATCTCAGGGACACTGGAATCCTCACAGCTGGCGAAGATGGCAAGCTCCGCTGAGAGGTCTGCTGAAATTTCTACAAGAGACTTTTTATCTCTAGCTTTGGCTCGGGCTCTTCAACAAGTGCTGGCTCAGGCTCAGGCTCAGCTGCAACTTCTGGGTCGACAAGGACTGGAGGCTCTAGATCTGTGTCAATCTTTACAATCTGACTTGCTACATATCTTTCTAAGGCCTCCCAAAGCTCAGTGCAGATATCAGCAAATGATCGGCCCTCAGACTCGGGCTCAACATTAGGATCATTGTAATCTGCCTTAGCCGCATAAAGAAAGTGTGGAGCACACAGATTACGAAGGTGATCTTGTAAGACAAACCACCATTAATCGTCGATATAGATGTCTTTTCACCACCAATAAGCATGTCCAACCAGCGTCATTTGGGCATAGTGGTACTTCTGCTCGGATGTCAGAGAGAAATAACTAAAGAATTATTCAAATTATTTTCCCACTTCACATACCCAGTATGATCATTAGACCCTGAAAATACGGGATAGCCGCATATATATTCCATTTAACCTCCTTGTCATAAGTATCATATTTATGTAACTACGACAAAAGTAAAAACCCATAGAGAAAATTCAGTGCAAAAAGATTAGAGGTTACCCAAGAATCTCAATGATTTGACTAAACAAAAATCGGTTAGAAATGTGGCCTGAAACGCTAATCTTCTGCTGCAGAAACAGTACCGGCACCAAATACAGGCTTGTGGAGGTCAGCTCTGCTATCCAGCTGCTGTGAAATCTTTTCAGTAGCTCTGAGACTCAGTCACGCATCAAAACTTCAGACGGAACTCGAATCGGACTCCGAATGAGCCTGAAACAAACTCTGAACTGCAGCTGCGCTCTGGAGTAAACAATAACCATGAACAGTAAATATACTGTTCACAAAACAATAAATTTTTCTTTTTGAAGTGGATTTTTTTGGAAGGAAAAAAACATGAAATTCGGCTCTGATATCAAAATTGATGCGGGGGTTAGGGTTTCTGGTAGAATTTTTAGTGGAATTGGAGAAGAACAAGGATTTGGGGGTTGGATATGATCACAGATCACAACCCGAATCTTGGCTTCACCGCCTATGATTCAATCCATGGGATTCAAACCAATACCAAAGAAAATAACTTATCAAAATTTTCATAATCATAGTCTACCTTCATAAGAGTTACTACATGACTATAAATGGCCTATAACATGTGCACTATATGTGCAATTATTGATAACATCAAATCTAACCACATCTAGATTTCAAATAAATCCTAAATCTTGACCAAATCAACTAAAATCTGAATCAATTAAAATCCTATGCCAAATCTAGACCATTTGCTTTTCCCATCATGAAGTCTAAGTTGAATGTCTATGTTAATGCTTAATTTTAGATGAATGATTTCATGCTTTATTTCCATACTATAATGTCATGCTTGATTAAATTCGAGATAAGTTATGACTCTAGAAACTCAAGTGTTCTGGAGATAACTATGCCTAGGAATTAGATCTTCAAGCATTAATTTATTTTGCTTCAAAATCACCGAGATATTTTATATCTATCGATGCTTTTTGTTGCATTTCAGTAGATAGAATGCCTAGGTGAGTGAACTAAGTTGCATGTTCCCATGATTCTAAGCCATAGACTTAGGTAGATTCTAAACCAAATATTTTCTTAGATTGTTCTTTCAAGTATTCCAGTATATTCCGTGATTAGTTTAGATTAGCTTTTATCAATCGCATAATTGAAATCATTTGTTTTGCCAACTATTTTTAATTTGAATGCAAATATCATTCTCTCTATGGATTGGACTTGGTCTCGCCGCTATACTCTCGCATTTAGTAGCATAGATATGATTATAAATTTGAATCGTGTTGCGATTTAATAACACCCATTTTCAGCCGATCACCATGCTACAAAACAACTAATTATTACTAGCCCAAAATCTGCAACAGTAACCAACAACGCACGATTATCATCTTCTCCCTGTGGACTCGACTTGGTCTCGCCGCTATACTCGTGTTTAGTAGCATAGATCTGATTTTATATTTGACATGCTACAAAACAACTAATTATTACTAGCCCAAAATCTGCAACAGTAACCAACACACACGTTATCATCTTCTCCATGTGGACTCAACTTGGTCTCGCCGCTATACTTGTGTTTAGTAGCATAGATCTGATTTTAGATTTGAATCGTGTTGCAATTTTAATGACACCCGTTTTCAGCTGATCACCATGCTACATAACAACTAATTATTACTAGCCCAAAATCTGCAATAGTAACCAACAATGCACGCATGCATACACACACAAAAAACTTAAAATGTACTTGTGGCCATTATCTTGTTCCTTTACTACAATTCCCCCCAAACTACCTAGGAAACTATGTCGTTGATCACACTCTTCCCTTTCTACCCATTCAAAAACAACCTTACTCATTTAAAACATTCACTAAACCCCCCTATGTTTTGGGGGTTTCTCACAATAATTGCCCATTTTATCTTCGCTCTCAGTCTCTCACAAAGCCTCCCCAAGCCTCACTAGGCTTATGATGTTAACGGAAATCATCATACAAAGACAATTTTATTCTTCTTATATTACGGGTTATTGGGTTAGAATCCATACTAACGGGTTAACTATGAAACCCAATAAGAAATAGGTTTATACACTTTCTTCTTCTTCTCTACCTTCATCTTTCTAAACCATCATTAAGTTTATCTCTAACTCATGAACTCATCATCTAACTGTAATATCTCTAGTTTAAATACTCTATTTTTATTTTTCTAGTATTTATTTTGTTTTACTAGTTATTTTATTATTGTTTGTTAACTTGATTTATAGTTATTATTATTATTATTAAATATACAAATTATTTTAAGATAGTAAATTTTGGCTTTATATATTATTATCATTATTTTTTTACCATATTTTTAGTTACTTATTACTATTAATTCTATTGTTATTCTTATTATTAATTGTTATTATTTTTGTTATTACTTCATTACGATTATCATTTATTTTTAATATTATTAGTGTTTTTATTTTTAATGTTGTTGTTAGTATTATGATTATTGTTATTTATTATTGGTGTTATTATTATTGCTGTTATTATTATTGTGATTAGCATTAACGTTATGCATTGGTATTATCATTGACTTTTATTATTATCATTTTATTATTAGTGTTACTATTACTATTAACATTATTAATTATTATGATTATTATTAATATCTAATGTTTATTAATTATTATTGTTATTATTAATATTGTGTTATTTTTATTAATACCCACTTATTTCTCTACCCAATCTATTAGCATTTAGCCCATACCCATTGTCTATTGGTCTAATAATCCAAACTGAAACCCACCAACCCATACCCATTATATCTACACCCTATAAATATCATCTCTTCTTTCTAACCCTAATCAAAAACCTAACCTTTAATTATTTTTCCATCTCCTTTCCCTCACGACGCCGCTACACAGCCAACACCCCTCAACGCTCTCGGTTGTGGCTCCCTCCGAGGCCGACAAGCTCCTCCGCCAACACCCCTGCACATCCCCTTGCGACATCCACACACAGTCGCCACCACACCCCGAGTGCAACCCCCACTCTTCTTTCATCCCATCTTCATCTTCCATCCACCATGGCTACCACCAGCGTGCACCCCATCTCCACCACTGTCGGCCTTCTCCTCCCTCCACAACACAACCGAGTCATCTCCTCCCCTCGGCCTCCGCCATCTCCGGCGAGACTCCCTCAAGCCGGCAACCCCCTCCTTGTGCAGCAACCCGATCCTCATCTCCTCCTCTCCCTTCCTCGCACCACCTCGTCAACCTCCGTGCGCGCCCGAGATCCCTCTGATGAACCCCCAAGATCCGCCTCCTCCCCTCAGAGCTTTCTTGCGTGCCCGAGCACTCACGCGGCCAGCCATGCACCCCGGGGCTTCCTTCTTCCTCCTTAGCATCCACGACAAGCCCCTCCATGCTTCGCCGGCGAGCCCGCAACCCCGAGCTGTGGCACCATCGTCGTCTCCTCCGCTTACTCCGGCGAGCCGTCGACCCCCTCCGCGCCCTCCGCCATCATCTCTAGCGGAACCCAGAGCTCCGCTATGGCCACCATGCACGTCTCCCTTCCTTGCATGGATTCCCCCTCCTTTGTGAATGGGTATGTGTACTATGTTTATTTCACTCAAGTTCTCTCTCTGTATAATGTCTATGCGTGTGTAATTTAAATTGTGTGATGTGTCTGTGTTATTTCATAATTGTGTGTAAGTGTTTAAATATGCATGCATATATATTCGAATGCATGTGTGTGTTTATGTGAATGGTGTGTTGTGTGTTAATGTGTGTGTGAGTGCATGGGAGTGTGTGGGAATGTATGTACATTTAAATGTATGTAAATGTATGTGCATGATTAATGTGTGTTGGTGCAATTTTAATTATGGTGTGTATTTTAATTATGATTATATGAGTGTGTTAATATATGAATATGTATGTATATAATGTGTACATGTGTTTGTATATTAATGTGTGTTGGGTTGCGTGTTTCAGTGATACAGACCCCCTCACGAGATCCATACCCGATCTGAATACGTGTTCGCTGTGGAGCCGATACACTGACGATTCAAAAACCGACTTATGGGACGATCCAGAGATTCCTACCAGTTCGTGCAGTGGAGACCATACGGCGATTCGGATCCAAAATCGCATCATGTCATGTGAGTGTTTATTCTTATGTATTTCTTATTTACCGTTGTTAATAGCTATTTGTTTTTAACTTGTATCATTTCATGTGACCGATTGATATATTTTACCTGTATGATTACCTGTATTCCTTCATAAGACATCATGAGTGCTTACCCTATTTATGCAGTTGATCTGAGTATTTATCAGTGCGTTTCATGTGTTAGATGTTCGACGCTATTGGTTAAGGACTAGTTGTGGTTTACCTTAGATTGTGACGATTTGATCTATTGAGTGACTAGACTAGCTCATGTTTGAGGACAGAGAGTATATTGATCTATTTTTGGTGGACTATCAGAAATGGATTATTATACTTCATAAGAGTTTAGATATATCACAGATAATTGGTTAGAGGTAATCATGATGTTAATATATATAGACTCTATATTTTGACACTGAGACATTAGAGATCTATTATTTCATGTACAGTCGTGATAAATACTAGTATGACATTCAGTTGATTTGAGTAAGAGTGGTTTGGATAAGGGTGTATATTTTATGTGAATTATTTATCAGATCTTTTTTTGGGATAAATAAGATGGGGATTCATTTTGTATTTTGAGAGTGAAATGTATATGATGTTACTTTATTAAAGAGACAGATTTTCTTGGTGTATGAATCTTTACATGGATTTATTCAGAGTTGGAGTTGATCTGGGATTTACACTCTTTATTGAATCTTGATCAGTGTTCTGATTAGATTGATTTAGTCGGATTTATAGTTGTGGGTATTTTCCAGTTTTTATCCCTGATTATACTGTTTGAGTTTTGATGGTCTTATTGAGGTTGATCATTAGACTAGTGGCGTCCTAAATTCCATATTACTTGAGGATGTTCTATTCTTTATTCATTCTGAAATCCATTGACCTAGTTGATCTCGAGGATATATACATTCAATGCTTCATGATTGGTTCTTTACTACTTAAATTATGAAGATAGAATGAGAGTGATTTCATTGATATCGGTGACCATATTATATGATTCGGAGTTTTAGGGCAGTTTATTATCGACTTTATTTATTGGTGACTTAGAGAGTGGATATATGAATGACTTTGAGGATCTGAGTTGATTGTATACTTTGCCTGGATAATTCTATTCATGTCTGCATGTCATTACTCATCCTGAATATTACAATTTACCTAGAAGACTTGACTGTTATACATGACATCCACCTGATAACTACATTATCCATGTTACCATACTTGCTGAGAAAATATTGTTATACGGTAACAACACTCTCCTGTTATACTTGTTATATGTCATGTTATACTGGTATCCTAATCACACATGTTGATGTTGTTACCGTTGCCCTCATTGAGTTATCTCAATGATCTAGATAACATGTACATTAATAATCTTGATAAACTAATAACATGACATTAAACAACTTACACTGGAATTGAGAAATTGATGGAGGAGACAGCGTCTGTATTTTGGATGGACCTAGGATATAGGTTACGCAGCTGAAAGAGGGTTTCACTGCAGGGTTCCCGTGGGATGACTGACACCCTAGTCCTATTCTTGTTCCTATTATACCTGTTATACATGTTACCTGACTACCTTGCGGTAGGGCCTGATTCAGCGTCAGGAGTCTAGGCCGTGATCCCGGGTATATACGAAACCCACTTAAAATACAGACAATGTCTCTAACCGATCAGTTTCAATAACATAGAACCCTGATTGACATGTGTAGTGGGCGTAGTATGGGATGCGTCTATTACAGGTAGCAATTGGTGTTCGCTGACATAATAATAAACTGGCAATAATGTATTGTGACTAATTGCAAACATCTGATACATGCATGATATGATAGACATCTGATTATACTCATGACCTGATGTACACTTGACTATAGCACTGACTGGCTTATTTACTGTTCATTTATGTTTGGCATGTTATTTTAACCTTATCTTGTATATTTTTTCATAGTCTGCTCACATTTATATACACGTACACTTTCCCTTGTATTCTTACACAGTCACTAGGAGTTCTGACTCCTTTAATTTGCATATACAGATCTGTGGCTATTTATTGCTGATCAGGTTATTTGGAGAGGATCACAAGCATCTTGAGGAGCCAGAGTTCTCTTACTCGGTCATCTTTTCTTGATATTTTCTCTCTTTTTTATTCCTTCGCTTTTACGACTCTGTGCATTGGACTTAGTACTTGTTTTATTCTTTTATTCATATGTTATCATGTGTGCGATATTTATATATATTGTTGCAGTGATATTGATTTATTATAGTGATTATATAACTTATTCAGGTTACTTTAGGCTTAACGTATATGCGTGGGGTATTTTCCTCGCGTATATACGTCGTCAACTCTCGTCACGACTCTGTTTCCACGTATCTTGGGAAGCGGGGCATGACATTAACCCTCTCTCTAACCTATGACCCCCATCATAAATGGATTTATGCCATTTTTTCTTATTCTCTACACGCATCTCCTAACCCATGAACGCATCATCAAACCCTACTTCTAACTCATTAATCCATCATCAAACCCTACCTCTAACCTGTAAATCCATCATCTTCCCATTTGATTCTCATTTATTTCCACTTTAAAACTAAAAAACTCATTTCTTTTCCTTTTATGTGAGTATACAAATATCAAGACCCTAATGATGTTGGTTTACTTCCATTGATTTGGATTACGAGAGGTTCTGATGGGTTTAAATATTCATTGTCAAAACCCTAAAGAGATGAGTTATGGTTTGATCTGAAATGGGTTTTGGAAATTTACGTTATGGTTTTGGATTTTGGTGAGAAGTGAAGAAAATGAAAAGGATAAAAGAAGAAAATTTTGGAATCCCTAATTTGATTTAGATTTTAGAATGTAAGAAAGAGAAAATGCAATTTCAAAGATGAGGTAATATATATGATTTAAGGTTAGAATTAAGGTTAGGATGTTGGAGAAGAAAGGATGCCAGTGAAGAAGATGAAGAAATGGGTATGGACACGTTATGGCTTCATTATTTTTAGTTTTAATTCAAAAATTAACCTCCAAATTGGCATTTTGGTCATAAATGTTGATCACCATCTAAAACTAACGGAAGTACTCGAGAAAATCAAAATGTGTTTGGGGCTTTTGTGAGAGCGAAAATAAAATGGGGAGTTAATGTGAGAAACTCCCAAAAATAGGGGTTTTGTGGAATTTACCCAAACTTTTTACTAGCAATTACCTTCATTATGTGCTACAATTCCTCCTTAAATCACATCAAAATTATGTGGCCAACATCTTCCCTACTTGATGATGTACAGTTTCTTTTTGACTTTGACCACTCAGCAAGCTGAACACTAATGTGTTTGATGTGCGTGTGTGTGGGTGGAAATTTTTTTTTTTTTTTTTGGGAGGGGGGGACATGGTCTGAGCTCTAAGATAAATGAAACCATCCTTTAGGATGAAGTGCAGTCAATGAAACTATTGGTTCCATTACGTGCTAGTAATACAAGGTATATTAGAATAAGAAATATGGTGACACAGTGAATGAAACTATTAGTTCCATTGTTTAAATGCTAGTAACTGCTTGACTCTTACCGTCTTTAATCACACCAATGTAACTTCAAGACTAAGGTTTAAGAACTCAGTTTTGGTAAAATTTCAACAATTTCAATGGTTCTGTTTGGATTTTAATTCTAATATTACAAGTACAGTGTTTAAGAAAATCCTAAACTTTCCCAAAATTTGCCAATTTTTCTAAGCCGCAAATTTGAATTTAAATGTGAGGCCATTAACCATGGAATTCCACTCACTAGGAGGTTGGAGTATGCATTGAACTTGTGACCTCCTGTCACAAGTCACGTGCCTTACCAACACTCCTCAAGTTCCTCTTTGTTCTATGCCATTGTTAATTGAAATAAAAAATATGTAGAAGGTATATAATCTAGTTATATCTTTACCAAAACTAGGGGTTCAAGTGAGCCAGCCCGGGTCGACAACCCCGCACGAGCATGGCCCGGGCTGGCCCCGCTAGACCCGGACCGGACCTGGGTCTGGTAAAGGTGGCCCACGGCCCAGACGAGCTGTGCCAGGCCCGTGCCCGTGCCCGGCGTTCCAACGACTCTAAGCGCCGTTGGGGCTGCATTTATGCGGCCGGCTTGGCCCGGCCCCGCTGGGCCCGCAAATCGAATGGCTCTGAGCCGTTGGAGGGGGTTATCTTTTTTTTTGGCAGAAACCCCCCAACGGCTATTTTATCCATTGGGGGGTATTTGCAATTTTTTTGCAAATTCAACCCAACAGACTGTTTTTTTTATTTTTTTTGCAAAGAAAAAAATTGCAAAAGAAAACACTCCTCTTCCCCTTTATAAATACTTCATCATCCCCACTCAACAAAATCTCTAAAATCTAAAAAAAAAAAAACTCTAAAATTCTCAAGCTCTCTTTCTCAAGCTCTCAAGCTCTCTCTCTCTCTCTCTTAAGCTCTAGAAGCTCTCTACGAGCTCTCTAATCCTCAAGCTCTCTACAAGCTCTCTCTACAAACTCTACAAGCTCTCAAATTCTCAAGCTTTACAAGGTGCCTCGGTAATTCGGTAATTATATTCTTGTAAAATTAGAATCTAGCAAATAAATGGATGCCAATTCTTCATTATCAAGCCCTAGTCAAGCTTCTGGTTCTATATCATAGTAACTTTAGTTTAAGTAATGAACATGAGAAGCACTAAATTTGCAACTGTCCGACACTCCACAAATTCAATTCACACAATGGATTTGTGAATTTTTTGAGAGATTTAGAAAAGTAACAAAATTATTTTCTGATATTTATTATCCAATGACTAGTTTAGTATTTTATGAGTTAGCTGAACTAACTGAGATATTTTCTCAATGCAGAAATTATGATTTTCTTTGAGATATTATTTCTCCCATGGAAAAAAATTAAGAAATACTATAAAGATTTTCCTTATATTTTTTATTTTGCTGCTATTATGGATCCTAAGATTAAATTTCATGAATGTAAATTTTTACTTGAAAATTTTTATAAAAGAATAGTATATGAGGATAGTCCTGCCCTAATGTGAACAGATATTGATGCTTCTATAAATAAGTTGTAAGATTATTATGAAACAACCTATGAAAATAACAGTCTTCTTCTTCATTTCAAATTTATTCATCATCTACGAGTAGAAGTTCATTATTTTCAAGTTTTTTATCAGCATCTAAAAAATCTAGAACCTTTGACACTTTAAATGAACTTCATTATTATATCCAACGTGCTGCAATTCCTGAGATTTATCTAGACATGGGATTTGATAATTTTGATATTTTGGCATGGTAAAAATCACAGGTATCAACTTATCATGTGTTTCCATCACGGCACGTGATTTACTAACTTCTCCGACATCTACAATAGCATCAAAGTCTGCTTTTAGTATAGGTGGTCGAGCGCTGACTGATACGAAAAACCGTCCGGCGTCAGATACAATCAAGATAACCATATACGAGAAGGATTGACTAGATGTGGAAAAGAGAAGTCAAATAAATCAATTGACAATCTCATCAAAGACTCCCCAGAAGAAGAATGAAAACTTTGTAATTTTTTATTTATGAATGATGAAATGATTGAAGACTTGTACTTTCTTATTTATAATGATAAATTTTAACATTTTTTAATTTATACTTAAATTGTATTTGTATCCATTTATCCATTTTATTAGATCATTAATAAATAAAAAAATTCATTTCACAAATTGTAAGTTTCTTTTTCAAATTTTTAGATTTTTTTAGAAAATTTTAGAATTTTTTATATTTTTAGGTTTTTTGAACTTTTAGATTTTTTTTATTTTTTTAATAAAAGGCCGGGCCGGGTCCGGGTCACCCCAGGTCGCGGGCCGGACCCAGTTCCATAAACGAACCAGGTCGGGCCGACTCAGCTCGGCCCGCCAGGCCCGACCCGGTTGACATCCCTAACCAAAACCTAATTGACAGCTTGATTATAACTTCAGAAGTAAAATGCATAGGCGGAATACTTATAGGGGGGTACAAGTATCAGGCCTTTAGAAATGAATAAATACAAGAATATGTAAAATTAAGTTTTTATGACCAGAAGACCGTTTATGCATAAATTCAAAACTGAAACATGGGTTTGGTTTGGATCAAATCTGGGCTCTCAGGTTCTGACTTGCAACATGGACTTCGGTTGATTTTTCTGCTAGAGCAAAACTAAATAAATAGAATCGAATACAGTGCTCAGATTTCGGAAAATTTCAATCCCTGTAACACTCATCTGATAAACTGAGTTCTCCTTCCCAAAGCCAACGTGAGAGGGAAACTTGAATTCGAACCAAAGCTCCAGAATGTGCCGACTGGCAAGTGTTTTTGTGAATGCTTCCTCCCTCTTCCCTCCCTTTTATCCGTCCTTCCCTCTCTCCTCTACTTCTCTCGTCTCTCTTTTTTTTTTGTTGCCCCCCTTATGTTCGGTTCTATAGACAATGCATCCAAATCTGACCCCCTCCCTTTTTCCTTTTTCTTTTTGGAGACTGATTTCAGGTTTCCCCCGCTTTAGTCTAAACTAGATTATTTGTTTGGTTCAAGGCAGTAATGAAAACAGGGAATAAAGTTGTGAATTAAAGAAACTTACATATAGAGTATTTAATTGCACACAAAGTTTGGGAACCAAAAGAGCATTGATCTGGCTAGAGCTCCTCATGTCAGTCGATTTAAATCAGTTACTTCCTTTTTCACAAATGACTTGATTCCACTTTCCCTTCCATATCGAGTGAGAACAGGCACAGGTGGTACCAAATCTTCTTTGTTAGCTGCAGGAACCAAGGACGGTTAGGAAGCTAATAAGTTTTTATTTTAAATTTAAAAGAGAAGCGAAAAGGAAAATATAGGAGTCAAGTACAGTGACTCAAGGATGTCGAGAACGATTTACGATCCATTATCTATCATATACAGGGAACTCATGTAAAAACAACAGAGGATGCGTGTTCAGAACTTTACAAACAAAAGTAAGGAATCATCCACATCAGAGAATGCAGGTTCAAAACTTTACAAACAATGGAGATATGGAATCACAGGTTCAAAATAATACATCCGTGTTGGTGGAACCCCATAACCCATTTTTCATTGCTGATATTATAGAAGGAATGCTGACAAGTGAGCAGCATTATGTAATCTTGACCCTGATCACAGAGTGATGTCTCACAGTGACGTAGAAGTTAGCTCACAAGGCCGCAATTTCTTTTTCTTTCTTTTTTAGTCTTGTTGCTGCTTCTCTCTCTCTCTCTCTCTCTCTCTCTCTCTCTCTGTGAAAAATGATAGCTACGATTTATTCTTTAAGTTCATGAGAACTATTATATACTAGAAACATTTTAATGCATATCCAATGTGGGACTATTCACTTAACTTGGGGTATTAATTACATACTCCTTCCTGTTTAAGGTATGGCGACTATCACTTCACCAGGCGATGTAGGATTCTAGAGGTGCCTCCCACGGATTCAAGAGGTGGCCCCCACCACATTCATGTATGGCGTGACACTTCACTCCGTGTAGTACTTAATTCTACGTGGTACTTAGGCATACTTCCGGAGCTACGATTTATACCTGAGTTCATGGGAACTATTATATATTAGAAATATTTTCAATGCATATCCATGTGGGACTATTCACTTAACTTGGGGTATCACACACACTTTCTCTGTCATTTTGTAGTGATGGTTTTTATTTATTTATTTATTTTTGGTGGTGGGGTGTGGGGGTGTTGGCAGGGTAAGACATGTTCTCCATTGGTAATGAACGCTCATGGACTTCCACCAGATACATCATAGTTTGGGGTGAAACTTGAAGAAATACACCCAATTTTTTTAAAAGAAAAAGCAAATGATAAAATTCAAAATAAATGCTTCGGCAGAATATTCAGCTAAAATAGGTATTAGTCCACATGCACTGATACTTTCATAAACAGGATAATCTTGATGGAAGGAAAAAAAAATTAAATAGCCTTTCTCGGCATGAATACATACCTATCTTTTCAACAATATGGTGGGTATAAACTTGAAACGCATTATCAATGCCACGACAGAGGCTATTTAGTTCTCCAATCCTCATTGGCACTTTAAGAGCAAAGAATTGATCAACCGTCTGCAGTTGAAAAAAAATTAGAACTAAATGAATTAATAATTTAGTTTAGTATATCATCAACATTGTGTCACACGAACGCATGCCCTAGAGGTAGACATCTTAATATGTTTACACACGATGCAAATTTATTTAAATGTTGAATTAGAATGATTGAAGAGTATCCTTGCAATCAATGCCTGATATTCCATTAATCATCAATCTGTTAATTGTGTAGGATTCCATAACCTAAATATGATTCATCAAGTTGTTAACTCTTTAGGATTCCATAACCTAAAAGTAATCATCAAGTTGTTAACTGTTTAGGCTTGGCCTGATGAATCCTTCTTTTTTCAATCATAAAACAAAGCAAGAATTTTGTTAAAGTGTGAGTGCACAAAGTTGAAGATGAATATTGCTAATTCATGCAGATGTTATAGTCAATATTAATGTTTGGAGACCAACGCTGAATTAGAGAGAATTTTTGTCCCACAACTCGGGGCTGAGAGAGAGATGTTTTCTTTGCTTGACAGTAGAGAGAATATCCTCCTCTCACTTTTTGTCCAATTAGGTGCTCACATTGAACTGTACAGAAAGTAGGATGATGTCATCTCCACTTTATACTGACAATTTCAATCACCCCCTATTTGCCTCCTAGCCATCAAGTCAAAAGATCCAGTGCTAGAACGTAAGAGAAGAGGGGATCTCCTGCTCTAGGAAGGAGAATAGATTAGCCATATGTTTGTATTATTGTATACAAGTTTGTGTCGGGTAAAAGGGCCCTAAGGGACCTCTTTAAATAGTGACCTAAGGAGTCAGCCTAAGTCTTCCTGTAGACCACCCAATGGCTGATCCACAGTGTTCATCGTGATCTTCATATTCTCATACTTATAGGCATACAAATTTGATAGACTTTAACTACGTGTCAACTAGTTCTAAAATGAATGGTTTTTCAATAATAGAACAATAGAACCCTTTGATCAATGGTGATAGAATGTTTAAATCAAATGATTTTTAGTAGACGGTAACTTTAGGACATGTAGATCACGATCAATGGTGTGAATCATTCATTCAAATGGTCCATGTTGTGATTTTAGCTTCAGTCCTAAAATGCCTACCTAACGTGTCACCTTAAGCGCATGCGAAGGCATGCCCCATGTGCGCACATGTAACACCCTGCTATTTTGCACAATATTAATAACTTAAGCATTAAAATTTTAATACCTAATTTATTGACATGGTAATTAACAATGAGGTTACCATGTAATAATTAAATTAAGTTTCCGTAGCCAATAACTAATATTTTTTTTCTTTTGGCGTGAAAGGTTAGTCAGCAGGGTGTTACAAACTCGGGTACACATAGTTCTAGAACAATAATTAAGAAGACAGAAAAAATAAGGGTTCAAGATCCAACAAAAGATTGAGGAATTATTTTGGGTTCCACATCAAAGCTGTATATTGACAATCTATCCGCAAGTAATGAATTCATGACATGTCATTTATGTTCCCTAAGTTTCATTTATTATGTTCCTAAAGAAATGTTATGAGAAAAGGGAATGGTTCCATATTATTGGTATTACAATTGTTGAATCTGTCAATTCTAAAATTAATATGCAAATCTGTGGCAATATCATCTTGCTAAGATACATATGAAACACATTGTATCAATTAATTAGACTATACATGATTGCTCTCGCCATTGCAGAGTACATTGTACCATTGATTTCTTGCTATTTGAATATGATGCTTCTCATATAAATTAAAGGAGCAAATAAAGATTAGATTCACCATAAATGAGATAAAGCAGATAGAGAATCTCACAAAGAACAAATAGAAGTAAAAGTTGATATAAAAGACCTAAGCATGAAGAAAGGAATTTGTAAGGCAATTTCTATTCCTATCAACCATGTCATCCACGCATAGGTTGACTGGTGTTTCTGGTCTAGATCGACCAACCTGTTAGCATCCATTAACACTAAATAAGTTGCTAACGTAGAGTCAAAGAGATGTATTTTCTTGTCAACACATAATTTCTAAATTATAAAAATTTTACAACATTATAATCCTCCCATAAACCAGGGCAAGATAGTATGTTTGCATAAAATTGAGCATAGGATTCATGGTAAACTTTCATACAAAGACAAATATCTGCAGATATTCTGAAATACATACATAAAGTAAAAAAATCATATAAGCAAGATGTATAGATAGGCATAGTGAGATGTAAAAAGAAATTATGTATAATCTGAACCTCTTCAATAATTCTGTACACTTCAACAATTGAACTCCCATGTCGTTGTTGAAGTGACATTGGCTCCCAAACCTGTAACATTTAATTGAACATCAATTTTGAGAAGTCCATAAAACAATGGCATACAACTGCTTGATCTTTGACGCACAAGAAAAAAAACTTCATTAAGTATATATAAACATATGCATTAAGAGTAGATCTCGCAATGCTTGAGACCATTCTACAACTTTAGCAAGCTCAGCAAAATGATGGAGAGTGAAACGTAGTAAAATCTAATGTTAGTCAATGTATACAACACACAAAGCTCAAATAAAATTTTTTAGGTTTGGATGCAATATTTGTAATCAAGAAATTTCACAATGCACAGGCAAGAACCATCAAAAACATTTGAATTTTTTTCTTTATTTTTGTATCATGTATTTATATTCGTGTATAAACTTTGTCAGTCCTTCGTACGAACATTTTTTATAAGAGCTAACACCAATAGGCGCTAATAGTTTATGTAATTGTATCTTGTAATTCTTTTGAATATTAATAAGGCAGTAATCCTTCACAATTTGACATGGTATTAGAGCACAAGGATTTTTTATCCAAGTCTCTACCTCCAAACCCCCCCCCCCCCCCCCCCCCCCCACAATCATCTTTCTTCTTGTTTTCTTTCTTCCCCAGGTTCCCCCAAACTATTCATCGATCCTCTTCACATTAAAAGAAAGAAACAACC
Organism: Agave tequilana; assembly: GCA_038442645.1. NCBI lineage: Eukaryota > Viridiplantae > Streptophyta > Magnoliopsida > Asparagales > Asparagaceae > Agave > Agave tequilana. The sequence goes on from JAVJIF010017473.1 coordinate 31,914, forward strand.
TGGAAATCACTAATCATCAACTTTCTTCTTTCTTCTCTCTTCTTTTCTTTCTTCCCCAAGTTCCCCCCAAACTATTCATCGATAATCTTCACAGAAAAAGAAAGAAAAAGTTGGAAATCTAGTGATCTGACAAATGAAATCGTTCTGGTCACATATATTAGTGTATCAAAGACAAAGTTTGGTGCTCTAAGAGCCGATTCCTATGTTTTTTGGGTGTCCCATACACATTGTTGGGTATGTTTCATCAAATTCTACTTGGATTTGCACTGAGGTTAGCTTAATGGGCAGTTTGTTTCGCCGTAAAAGGCGTAAAAGTCCGAAATTCGTAAATGACTTACAACCTAATTACAACTACGGCGTTTGTTTGGACCGTAAAAGACTTACACAACTCAACTACCACTCACTTGCAACCTAATTACCACTCACTTACAGCCCAGTTACAGTTAATTTTGTGGTCATGCAAATTTGTATTATTTTTTATGTTAATATTAAAAAAATTTAATATTCAGCATTTTTAATATTTATTTGCAATATTAAAACTTTTTAAATCACCAAATAGTTAATTTTGTGGTCAACTTTTTCACTTACAACTTACACATTACGACAACCAAACACTGTAAAATATAATACACTTTCCCACTTACAACTTTATATTACCAACCAAATACCGTAAAACTTACATGCATGTAACTCATTTACAACTGTAAAAGACTTTACCAATTACGACTTACGAATTACGGCCAATTACGACAACCAAACAGACCCTAAATCTCTTCTTCTACTGAATTTGGAGATCTCTAAAACTATTTAGAGTGAGTTTGGGATCTCTGAAACTTCTTCTGTTGAATCAGGGATCTCCAAAATCTCATCTTATACTAAGTTTGGGATCTTCACAATTCCTCTTGTACTCAGTTGGAGGATTTTTAAAATCTTAACCCTATCCAAGAAGATGAATGTTTGATTCTTCATGTAGTCTTTCCATAAGGGTATGGTTCAGTTTATATTTTGGCTCAAGTTCAACCTTGGTTTACGGCTTTACTTTGCAATTTCAGATCAACATAAAAAGTTAAGCAATTGGCATCAGCATGAGTAATTCAATATTTGTTTTGAGAACTTCAGCAATTTTAACAGTTTCAATTTCTGTTTTTCAGTATTTTTATTAGAAAAACTCTCAATGTCGTATCATTGCAATATCAATAAAGATATAGTTAACATATAAACACGAAATTGCCTCCAAAATACTTCTACTGTGGAAAGACTCTTAGATGGAGAAAGAAACTAAAGCCTGACATAAGAACTGCAAGCTTCCTTAAAACACAAATAATAAGAACCTAGAGATGACTCAAAAAAGAAAGGATCCATGAGATGCTATCTATCAGCCAAAATCTCAAGGAACAGGCATGAAAAAGGAAGTAGCAAAAAGGTATAATAATTGGATAACCACAGTAACTGGTACAATTTTGTGAATCATATCCTTATTAAGTTTCTAAATGATTCTATACCCTCATCTAATATCTTTTTGTCATAGTCTTAAAGAACAAGCTATTCAGCCAAGTGAACTGAAATGTTCATAACTTCTAAACCCCTATAGGAATTTTAATTCAGCCCCAGTGCTTTAAGCTTCATATCCTATTTATCTACTTGCATGCTCTTTTGTCGAATAGTGGCAATGAGAAACTTGTGGTTCAAACAATTTCCACCCTTGGAGGAACATTCACTAGAACATGCTATCCATTCTCTTAAACACCTAAGACCAACCCATATTCTTAGTTTTCTTTTTTCTCTGTCTTAATAGATTTAGACATTTATTTCCCTAAATCTGTTGGTCCAGAAGAGATGGTTTTTTGTAGTAGTTGTTATAATATGATATTTGAAAATAGAAGTTTTTAGCATCCATTACCCCTTTAACATGTATTTTCTTAAGGTGTTTATGTGGGTTGGTGTGCTTCTGTGATTAAATAAGTATGAGCATTGAGTTTGTGCATGAATATGTGACATACACTCATTAGGGTGTTTTTATTTTTTTAATTTATTTTATTTGTTTTTGCAGAGTGTGGGGGTATATAATTCCCAAACAACAAGCTTAATGGATATGGGCTCCCCAAAAATTTCATATTTGGATATCAATCCAAAGCAGTAATTCCACCAATGAGAGACCACCATTACATTTTCCATCAAAAGCTAAGCCTAGCAATTGTCAAGGGCCAACCATGCCTGTGTGTTCATGATCTATCACCGATCAAACGACATAGAAACACCAAGTTGAAGGCTCGGCAGTAGAAGCGGAAGCGTAGAAGATTTATCACTAGCAAGCAATTGAAAACTAAATCACCACACAACCAAAGAACACCAGATTTAACGTGGTTCGGTAATGTGCCTACATCCACGGGGAGAAGAAATGAAATCTTTATTGAAAATAGAGAAGAAAATACTAGAGTTACAAGAAGATCTCTCTCTCACAACTCTCAATGGTAGAAATCTGAAATTCTCTTGAATTCTTAACGCACCTTCAAAAGGTCACCCCTAAGGGGTTTATTCGGTACCTCGGATGATCCTAATCCAACACAAACTCCAATAACCAAATCAATACTGCCTCAGAGAAATAAGAAACCTGTATCCAAACCAAAACAGGAAATATATCCGTATTAGAAAACTATCAGAACCTGAATTCTTCTCCAATGAATATGAGGCACTCCAAATACTAACAATCTTTATCTTGACTCATGTTCATTGAGTCCCTCTGTAGAAATTGGCCTCTGCTTCATTCGCCTTTCTTTCTCTCCCCTTTTGTGACTTCACATGGCTCCCTCCCAAGAGCCCGTTCGTCACTTTACCTTTGGAGAATCTTGATAAAGTTCAGAAATGCTCTGAACTTCTCCACCAGAATGGTCTTCGTCATCATATATGTTGGATTCTTCTTCGTGTTGATCTTTACTAAATCGATCACCTTATCATCCACGACCAACTGACGTATCTTATGATATCTCATATCAAAGTGCTTTGTCCCCTTGTGATACCTCCGATCCTTAGCAAGATGAATCGCACTCTGGCTGTCGCAATGAATCCGAACTGAATCCTGTAAGATACTAAACGTCTCAACCAATCCTCTCAACCACAAAGCTTCATTTGATGCCTCAATTGCAGTCATGTACTCTGCCTCTGTCATTGAAAGAGCAACTATATTTTGCAACTTTGCCTTCCAACTAATGACACACTCATACTGTGAACACATAGCCCATCGTAGATTTTCGCTGATCAAGATCTCCCGCATAATCTGCATCAACATAACCTTGTAGTAACCTAAGCTCCCAGCATCCAATCTCTGAAACACCAAGCCTAGTCTCGCAGTGCCTTGCAAATATTGTAGCACTCACTTTACTGCTTCCCAATGTTGCTTTCTTGGATTTGACATGAACCGACTTATTGTACTAACTGCATAGGCTAACTCAAACCTAGTGCAGACCATAGCATACATGAGTGATCCCACCGCACTAGCATGTGGTACTCGAGACGTCTTCTCCTCTTCCGGTGATTGTGAACTCTGCTTGGAGGATAATCTGAAGTGACCTGCCAAAGGAGTGGTAAATGGTCTTTCTTCTGCCATGTTGAATCTCTCCAACACCTTAAAAACATAGTTTTTCTGGGATAGCCAAAGTCTGTCTGAGCCTCTGTCTCGAGTGATCTGCATACCTAAGATCTTCTTGGCTTCTCCTAAATCCTTCATGTCAAATTCCTTTTGAGCTGAGCTTTAATTTTCTAAACACGTGTCTTGTTTCTCGCAGCAATCAACATATCATCCACATATAACAACAAATATGTCGGATCATCACTCTGCTTAAAATAGACACGACTGTCATACTCACATCGGTTGTATCTGGCCTTGATCATGAAAGAGTTGAACTGTTTGTACCACTACCTGAGAGACTGCTTAAGTCCATAGAGGGACTTCTTTAGAAGATACCTTGTTTTCTTTACCTTCCTGAATATAACCTTCAGGTTGTTTCATGTATATCTTCTCCTCCAGCTCACCGTGCAGAAATATTGTTTTGACGTCCATCTGCTCCAACTCTAGATCAAACTGAACAACTATCACCAATAACATCTAAATAGATGTATACTTGACTATAGGAGAAAAGATCTCATTATAGTCAATACCCTCCTTTTGAGCATACCCCTTGGTAACTAACTTTGTCTTGTACTGCTCATTGTCCTTCTTGTGAAAGACCCATCTGCAACCTATTGCTTTGGAATTCTTTGGAAGATCGACGAATGTCCATGTTTGGTTTCCATCCAAAGACTCCATCTCTTGCTCCATGACTGTAATCCACTTGTCGTGGTCATCCGCCTCGATTGCTTCCTTGTCATTGTCAGGCTCTCCTTTTTCTGTTACTAACGCGAAAGAGACATGATCATCCTCGATTGCTTTATCCTCCTCTGACTTTTCTTGCAACATTGATTCTTCGTCAAAGATCACATCTCTGCTAGTAAAGGCCCTCCTTTTCTCGGGATCCCAAAGTCTGAAACTCTTGACTCCTTTGGTGAACCTGATGAAGATATACTTCTTAAACTTGGCTCTAGTTTGTTTCTTTTCTGACTATCAACCAAACTATACACCGAGCAACCGAAAATTCGTAAGGTTGAATTGTCCACACACTCCTCGCCGTATCTCCTCTGGGATCTGAAGATCAATAGCTTTTGATGGTGACATGTTTACCAGATAACTCGCATGATTCACCGTCTCTGCCCAAAATCTTTCTGACATGTCAGCTTGTATTCTGATACTGAGGGCACGCTCTGTAAGTGTCCAATCCATGCGCTCTGCTACTCCATTTTGTTCTGGTGGCCCTGAAAGATTTAGTTGGTGTTTGATACCGTGGCTTGCTAATTAGTCTTTGAATTCTTTGGAGGTATACTCACCTTTATTGTCGGACCTCAAGACTTTCGCCTTCCGTCCTGTCTGATTTTCCATCATTGTTTTTCACTCCTTGAACTTCTGAAATACTTCTAATTTCTGCTTCAAAAAGTATACCCAAACTTTTCTTGAAAAATCAAAATTGAAAGTAATATAGTACCTAGAACCCCAATGGATGTTACAGGGGAAGGCCCCCACACATTCGTGTGTATGAGATCTAGCAAGCCCTTTGCTTGTGCTGTGATGTAGAGAAAGTTACTCTACGTTGCCTACTCATAATGCAAAATTTACAAAGATCAAGTTTGCAATATTTGAACTTGGTCGAGCACTCCTTTTGTGTAGGGCTTAGAGACCTCAATAGCTCATTTGTGATGCATGTGCGAAACTCTTGTAGTATCCTCATTCTCTGTTGCTGCTGAAGCATCACCAACAATAATATTTCATGTCAAGTTGTACAAGTTTGTTATCCGTTCTCTTTTGAGAATCATCATGAAGCCTTTAGTAACTTTGATTCCTCCATCTACACCAAAAAACTTGTACCTCTTGATTTCAAAGCTCCCAACGAGAGAAGATTCTTCTTTAAATCTGGAACGTGTCGAACGCTCGTGAGGGTTCAAAGTTGTTCATCAAATATCCTCATACAGATGTTGCTGATGCCAGCAGTCTTACACGGCATCGTTTCCCATCAGGACAAAGCCTCCATTATAAAACTTGTAAGTACTGAACCACTCTTTTTTTGGGCACATTTGGTATGTGCGCCTCGAGTCAAGTAACCAAGCATATAAGTGTTTACCTTTTCCTGACTCAGCCGTCAAGACATCACATAAATTCTCATTTGCTTCTTCGACAACCCCGGCTTGATCTGACTTTCCACTGATACTAGCCCCATCAGAATCTTTGCCGTCTTTCCTCTTCAGCATCTCCTTGTATTTCATGCAATTTTTCTTGATGTGTCCTGGTTTGTTGCAAAAGTAGGAAGAGAAACTGCTAGAAGCCTCTAGATCCCTTTTAGGTCCCTATTCTTTGATCTTCCCCTCTGGCCCTTGACAAACAATCCTGAGGCCTCCTCCGTAGAATCTGTCTTCTTCATCAGCTCGTTGTTCTGAAACATTTGCCTGACATCTCCTAACTCTAAGGTCCCTTACCATACATGATGGTGGTCGCCAAGTGGTCATAACTTGATGGAAGAGAAAAGAGTAACAGAAGAGCTTTGTCTTCTTCTTCTAGCTTAACCTCTAGAGCTAACGATTCACTTAAAATTCTATTAAAAGCATTGAGATATTGTAAAATAGGCGTACCTTCCTTCATCCGAAGGTTGTATAACTGCTTCTTCATAAAGAGCTTGTTCGCCAAGCTCTTCGTCATGTAAAGACTCTCCAGCCTACACCAAAGACCAGCAGTTGTCTCCTCGTTTATCACGTTGTAGAGGACCTAATCTGATAGGCACAGTATGATCGTCGCCTTTGCGCAAAAGTCGATGTCGTTCCACTCATCCTCCATCTTCGATATCTTCTTCACAATACCAAATAGGGCCTTAGGTGTGCCCTCCTTCACGAGCAACGATGTTACTCGCATCTTTCACAACAGGAAGTTGGACTTCCCGTCAAATTTCCCCACCTCGAACTTGGTTGTCATGGTCATCTTGCTAGCCATCACTTTCATACCAATTGTTTATGATCTATCAACCATCAAACAAGAGAGAAACACCGAGTTGAAGACTCCGCAGCAGAAGGAAAAGCGTAAAAATCTACCACTAGGAAACAATTGAAAACTAAATCACCACACAACCAAAGAACATCAGATTTAATGTGGTTCGGCAACGTGCTGACGTTCACGGGGAGGAGGAGAGAAATCTTTATTGAAAACAGAGAAGAAAATATAAGAGTTATAAGAAGATCTCTCTCTCTCTCACAATACTCAATGGTGGAAATTTGAAATTCTCTTAAATTCTTGACACACCTTCAAAAGGCCACCTAAGGGGTTTATATAGGCACCTCAGATGACCCTAATCCAACACAAACTCCAATAACCAAATTAGCACTGCCTCAGAGAAATAGAAAACTCGTATCCAAACCAAAACAGGAAACAGATCCGTATTAAGAAACTGTCAGAACCTGAATTCTTCTCCAATGAATATGAGGCACTCCAAATCTAACACTGTAACCCTTAAGAGAGCCTTCGTATCTCCCAAATTCCTCCTTTTTCATCTCTGACTCACAACCTCTCAAAGTTTGACAGATAATACTAGTGGAGAAGAAATTAAGGACAAGTGACATTTTAAAGGAGCTTAGAAGAAGATTAATGGAAAAGAAAACGAGTGCTAATGGGTAGAGAATGAAAGGTGATCGGTAGGAGATAAAAAAGAGAGACTTGACATTGTAATATGGACGGGGTCCATTTAGTTTTGCTACTAGATTCCATTAAAATTCTTTCTTTGACAAAACTTAATAGGGGTCAGTTCGAAATAAACTTGAACCAAGTCACAACACTCTGAATATCTACATGCAAGGTATGACACATATAGTTGTATGGATGCACGTGTATATAACATATCCAATTGTTCTAAAAATAGTACATGGCAACCGCATTTATGCAAACATTATTCTTTTTTCAAAAACAAGCAAAAGGCATGAAATTTGCCATTTGGGCCTAATATGTATCTTGAACCCTGTTGCATGTACACTAACAAGCCACTTCCAATGCCAAAGAAAAGCAAGAAGAGGGAAAATAAGAGTGGACAAAGTGAAAGTAAAGGGGACAAAAGCTTGATGTCACCCTTTCTGCCATTCTTGACTCGCTCAACATGCCATCCTCACTGCCATTGTGGTCCTTTGCCAGTACAACCACTAATGTTGCCTTGTCGCCGCTACTATATATATAGAGATAGACTTGTGTCATTCCGGAAGGACGCGAGGCCGAATCCTTCCCCCACTCAAATACAACCCTACGACATCCGAATGCAAGATCCAATCCGTTGAAGTTGATTTACATTATTTCAAGTAACTAAAAAACAAAAATCATGTATTTTGAATACTTTTTGCCCATCCATCAATTAGGCGCAAAATGAACGACCGAAAATAGCATATTGCTTAGGTCTACTTCTTTAGACGTACAAATTCTCGATCCGATCATTTTCATCATGATCTAAACACTTAAAGACCTCACACACCAATTTTTGTTAGATTTCAAATATTCTACACCGTTAAACTAACCAACTCACTATTTCGGCCATCCATTTTGCACCTACTTGATGGACGGGTAAAAAGTAATCAAAATCCATGTTTTTTTATTTTTAGTTTCTTGAAATAATGCAAATCAACTTCAACGGAATGGATCTTGCATTCAGATGTCATAGGGTTGTATTTGTGTGGGAAGGATTCGGCCTCAAATCCTTTCGGAATGACACAAGTCTATCTCTCTCTATATATACATACACACATACATACAATACATATATACATATATGAGAAATATGAATCTAAGTTGCCATCTGAGAGAATTTATTTAGATTGCGGCTCAAAACTCTAGCATTTCGATATTTTTTTCATGATCTGACCATACAATATGAATTCATGTTCTAAGATGTATACTTATAAAAAAAACACGTGATTTGAAGTTTGTTTGATCATGTATCTACTGGTTGAAAATTTAATGATTTTTTAACAATAAAACAAATGCAACTATTTGATACATGATCAAATGAACTCCTAATCACACGATTTTTTGTAAGTACACATCTTAATATATGAATATCATATTGTGCAATCAGATCATAAAAAAATATCGGGATGTTGAAGTTTTGAGTCACCATCTAAGAGAATTCTCTTACCTGGCAACTTAGATACATATTCCTCACACACACACACACACACACACATAGAGACACCCCCCCCCCCAAAAAAAAAACATACATACATACATACATATACACACGTGTGTGGGTGGCGAGGGATACTGTAGGGGCGGCTAGGGTTTCTGATCCCAATGCCAATGATGGACGTATGGAAGGGGATCCTTGTCCACCCATTAAAGAAACTTCATTAGCGCATGTGGATGGTGCTCGCACTACTGAAAAAGAAGAGATAGGATGGACAGATGTGGTGTATGAGTGGTGAAAGCCCCTCGTTAACAAGAAACAAGTGTCCTTTGGTCCCATCCACTTCGTGAGGCTGCAAAAGCTCCCCTTGCTGTGCCGAGATCTATTAATAAATCTTCATCCTCTTCCAAACATATCTCCACGCCATCCAAACCTGATGAACTTTTGCACCAGGTGCTCGCGCATCTTCTTGGAAGGAGAAATGCACTCTTGGACACAACCTTGATGATGATTGCAAGTTATGTTTCGTCCCTCCACTGCAAAGTGTTGAAGGCAAGGTATGTGCACAGATCTCTAGAGAGGAGATAGATCATAATATTCAGAGATGAAGAAATACCCTTGTCGGATATGTTCTGGGTGATAGACCTTCCTATACCCACTTGAAAGCTTGGGTTACCAAACTATGGCAACCTTCTTATTCGCTGGAGATCCACTCTAGAGAAAATGGCTTCTTCTTCTTTAAGTTTGGCACGGAGGAGTGCTTGAGAGTGCTCCAAGGTGGGCCCTTGGTTATTTGACGATCGGCTTATTATCTTAAAGAAATGGTCAGCGAACACAGGTCTTGATAGAGATCTCCTATCTACAGTTCCTGTATGGGTAAGGTTTCCATCTCTACAGTTGAAACATTGGTCGAATTCTATTATCAGCAAAATTGCAAGTGTTCTTGGAATTACATTATTCATGGACAAGGCTACAGCAAATTGTGAAAGACTTGAATATTCTCAAGCCTTTGTTGAGATAAGTGCTACTAAACGTTTATTTAAGTTTGTTGAATTGCAGCTTGAAGATGGGAATTCTTTGCAAGTGGAGATGGAGTATGAATGAATTCCACCACTTTGTAACAAGTGTAATAGCTGGCCATGTTCAGTCTAAATGCCCCACAAAAGAAGTTTGGTTGCCCAAAGATGCTGAACCTTCTGAAGCTGAGAAAGCAAAGAACCTGGAAACAATACATGAGTACCTGATACTTCCGATGTTGGCATGGGAACCATAGAAATATTATGAACCTGAAGATGTCATATTGTTGGGGTTTTACTTGATTTCTTGAAACTCTCTAATCTAAAACTATTTAAGACAAAAAATTTGCAATTAAATCTACTGCAATAATGCAAATAAATAAAAGAGAAAAGCTGATATGTGAGAGCAGCTGTGACAAGTCACTACCCTAGAAGACTGAGGCCGGCCATATCGCTCGAGTATTGGTTCGGCCGCCGTCGACTAGCGGGAAAAGCCCTCGGAAACACTAGCACCCTCGCTTGAGCGTAAGTCTGAGCCTCTGCTCAGAGTCAGAATGGTCGCCCCACCAAAAACATGAAGAAAGCAAGAAAATGTTTAAGACAACAAGAAGATTTCTTGTCTCTTTCTCAGCTACAGTGTGAGTGCAAGAGAAAGAAAGAAAGAAGATGAGAGGAGATGTCTTTTTCTAAACGAGGAGGGTTTTATTTATAGCCTTCAAACACTCTCCTTCCCATCCCTTACCTCATGTGGGACTAAATATATAGGCTAAATGAACACAAGTTCGAAACTGAAGTTTCCCATGGGGTTGTGTTTACTTAAGCCCAACAGTCCCCCCAAAAGTTTGAGTTTCAGGGAAGATAGAATAAATAAAGTAAAACAAAACATAAAACAAAATAAAGATTGGACAACCTCATATGTGAATTCGAGATAGATAGTTTGTGGCTTTGAACCTTCCCTTAGTGAATTCATCGCAATCTGAGAGACATAATGAACTAAGCCTTGTATTAGACCTCTTTATCATATAGTGACAAAAGACACAGTAAGTTCTCATTTATAAGCGAGCGGGTTGAACGTTAATGGTCATGCTTACAAAAACTGACTCATAAGAGTTTAGGGGTCAATCATGCCTCCCCAACCGCGGCTGTCATGGTTCCTTTCACGTAGGTAATGTCCTCCAAACGTACTACAACTAGAAATTATACACTCTATAATTCGTGTGTTGGACTCATTAAGAGTTTAACTCATCCTAACTAGCTGTATTTAAGAGCATCGTCATCATAGAGAAGGAGTTGCAACTACACAATCCTACAAATAGGATATAAGCATATATGGGTCGATGCTCCACAATCACCAGTCTAGTTTGTCTCTACCACATTGAACCTCTTTCATGGGAATAACTCGCCAATCAAGAAAGTTGGATTCCTACTGTTAGTGATCTCATCTACAAGCTTAACCCCATCTCTCTTGATGTATCTAGGAACACACTCCTAGAAAGACACTTTATCAAAATAGACTTTATAAAGTCTAAGGTCATATTATAGCTTAAAACTTTTTATTTTCAAGTGGTGATATTCAGAGGTTTGACTCTTCATAACCACAAACTTACCGCTCTTGACACTTTTTTATCAACATGAACCGATAAAGCCCTGGATGATATTATAGCTTAAGAGCTTTTCATAAATTTAATTTTAATGCAAGAATAAATACTCATTTTATGTGGAGCCCCCCGTTTGAGAGAAATACAACAAGCATGACAACATTATATTACTTTAAAATGTCAATAAATAACATTTTAGTTCATACATATAGCTGATCTAACTTGTTAATGTTGAAATATCAAAATTTTCAATATGCTATCAACTACATACGTACTTTAGAGTAAAATTCTTGAGAATAAAATTCTTTGTCATCCATTCTTCTCACTTTCTCAAAACAATGATAATGTCAAAGATGAATTTTAGTATCTATACAATGGTTGCAACATGATTTTTTACCAGACAGCAAAAGATCCTAATTTATCTCGCCATCTATGTTGCACGGACACGACAACATTGAAATGGACACGACACGCGGGCACGTAATAAATTCTTAAAAATACACATGACACGTGTGTCAGACACGTTTCAAACATCAAATGATTTCATAATAGAAGTGTCTGTGCTACATATTGGATAAATCAATATTGCCTCAATTTAGTGATTAGAATATAGAATTTTCTTTTTCTGTGTGCATGCAAATTGTTCATATTTTCGCAAATAATAGATTTTTAGCTTGAAAAAAAATGTAAGTACTCAGTATAATACTTGAGAATTTTATTAAGAAACACATGTCAATTTCTCTTACATAGCTCAAAATACAAAGTAAATATATATTTATATATATTAAGTTAAATACTTAGAAAGGAATTTGTGTAGAAATAGTAAAGAATAACTTTTGATTAAATGAGATGGAACTAAGAGCTTTCAAGTGACTTAAAACTAGCAATTAAATTAAATTTCTAGTTGACATAAAAGAATGTGGTTCGAAAACCAAAATCAAAAGCTAAAAAATGATAGTGTTTAGCTATTAAATCATATAACTTATAGTAATTTAAAATAGAAAGATAATCATGGAAAATCAATTAATAATAGAATTTCAATTGATTTAACCAAATAATTTTTCATGCCTAGTAGTTAAGACAGGAACCTAAAATTATTAGAATTTGAAATATTAAATGAATAAAATACTTCTTAGTACCAATGACAAGAATAAATAAAACTTTATTGGATGAGTAAATAAGTCATGTTTCCAATATAGATAGGATAAAAACTAATTTTTAAACAAATATTAAATTAACACGAAAAATAAAATTTTCCTTGGAAGTAATTGAAAATTATATAGATAAAAATAAAGGAGAGTATCCAAGTCCAAGATTATATTTATCAATAAGATAAATAATAGAGAATTAATCCACAGATTATAAAGTGATAGATCATTTAATTTGTAATAGTCAAATCTCGCACATCAGCCACAGTCCGCAAGATGACAAAAATCATATTCTGCATACTAGCTGAACAACAAATCAAATCTGTGCATTGGCTACAATTCGCACAGTGGCAATAATAATAATTTCACCCACTAGCAATAACCTGCTCATTAGCTAATCCGCACAATGACAATCTCTTAATTCTATTTTTTAATATGAATCCTAGGTGATGTGAAACGATGCATACATGCTATGTAGGAATTCAGTGATATAAGCAAACTCGTTACGTTTAGCCAAATAGAAAAATCTCCAGCAGAAAAGTAATTCAAAACTAATAATGTTGCAAATGGATTTAACAAGATTGTAAGTGTAGCTTTGAACATCTCTAATTTTAATGAAATTAAAGACGACAGTTTAATTCGCAATATTAAGACAAGCAATTCATAAGTTAACAAATTCACACATCTCACCATATAGTGGGTGGCAGACAATAATGATAATATTTCAGAGATAAATTAAGTGATGTAACCAACTAATAACTAAATTTGCTGAGACCCACTGATGTAGATCTACTGTTGTAATGTTGTTGATGTTTTCTGTTGTGCAGATCTATTGATAACCAAGGTGCAGATGTCTTTGTTGGAAATGGCAGAGGGGACACGGAAGAAGGATCCTTGTTTGGTGCAACACAACGAATAGGAGAGCAGGTCAGGTCTTGCACAACTGCAGCAGCAACCAATGGAAGACATCGCGAGAGGGGAAGGCACGACAAATGAGGAATAGGTTGCTCGATGGCGCAGGTCGTGGGGCTTGCAGTTCTTGTCTGCGTACAACAGTAAATGGGAGGGTGGAAGTGATCGTCCTAATACACGATCAAAGAGTTTGTCGTTGTATTCCAAGAGAGATGATGTTGCTTCAAATTCAATCATGAGTCATTTCAGTTTAGTGAATAGTGAAGGAGGGGATATTGGAGTGAACAATGAAGGAGGGGATCTTGGAAAGCTCAGATATTGTAATAGGATGGGGGTTTTGTAGGGTTGCTGGTTGTGGTAACAGAGAGGAGGATTAACAGAGAAAACTGATATTGCTTAAGAACTTAGAGGGGTAAAAGAAGAGACAAGAGGGGAAAAATACATAAAAGGTCGCATGCAAGAGGAAATTTCATTTCAAAATATCCATTGATTTGTGATGATTAAAATCAAAGGGGAAAGAAGACAAAGAGAGGAGAGCACAGTAGCTGGTAAGAAGACAACTTTTGCTTCAAATTCCATTCATTAAACTTTTCATACAACTTACAGGCCTTTATCAAGCTACAGGTCAGTTCTAATTGTTCCCCACTACAAATTCAGTTCAGAACTGAACTAACCACTCCCACAAACAATTCAGAACTGATCACAACTTCTTCCTACAATTGCACACTCAAATACAATTCGAATTCATCTCTAATACACACTTAAATGCAACAAACTGAAATACACACTGAAATACAACTATAAATACTAGATATCTTGGATTCAGAATCATATATACAGACTCAACAAGTTGGTGTGTCGTCTGTACTGAAAAACACGTTCGTATCATGTCCTTGCTCTGATGTCCACATCAATTCCCCCGGGGTGGGAAAACTCGACCCTGTCGAGTGGGTATCACTGCTACTCTCATACCACTCCAGAGCATTAGGATCCAGACGATGCACATCCTCTCGATCCAACCAAGTATCGTCGGATTTAGACTTCCCTTTCCAATGACTTGATATCTTCTAGTTCCACCATCAGTAATAGATATAATCTCATCCTATATTATTTTATCAATTTATTCTGCTGCATATGGTGGGAGATTTGGAACTGGATGTAAGGAGGGTCCCTCTGAAATAAGGTCTTGGGTAGACTCATCAAGCAAAGGGTTGCTCGGCTTGAATCTGGACCATTGAATGCTACTAGATCTTCAATATTAAATATGGGACTAATACCAAAACCTTCAGGAAGGTTCTGAATATATGCATTATCATTTATTCTTTTTATCACTTCAAAAAGTCATGTTCCACGTGCATGCAACTTTTTCACAGTTCCCAGAGGAAACCGTTCGCAATGAATTGAACCATCACATAATCTCCAGCTTCAAACCTTTTAACTTTTCAATAAAGATCAGCTAAAACTTTGTAGGCTGCATTATTCTGATTTATTTTGTTGCTGATCTCCTTATGTACGTCATGAAGATGTGATGCAAATGCAGATGCAGCCTCAGATGTCCAAGCATACTGACTCATAGGAATGAGATCTATTGGTTGTCTAGGTTTAAACCCATACACTACTTCTGTTAGACTCATGCCTATTGTCTTATTGATGAAATTATTATATGCAAATTCGGCAGCAGATAATTTCAAACCCAATCTCTAAGATATTCATTAACTAAAGTTCGCAGTAAATTACCTAGACTTCGATTCATCACTTCAATTTAACCGTCAGTTTGAGGGTGGATGGCAGACGAGTATTGCAGTTTGGTTCCAACTTGATGTCGTAAGGTTTTCCAGAAATCACTTGTAAATTTGACATCCCAATCCGACACGATGGTTTTTGGAAGTCCATGCAACCTCACAACTTAATTAAAAACAAATTTGGCCACACGAGACACATCAAAAGTTTTTGAATAAGGAATGAAATGAGCTATCTTGAAGAAACGGTCAACAACCACAAGTATTGAATCATTCTTTCTCAGGGTTTTCGAAAGTCCAAACACAAAGTCCATGCTAATGTCCTCCCAAGGACGATTTGGAACAAGCAGAGGTGTATACATGCCAGTGTTCTGACTTTGCTGTTTAGCTAACTGGCATGTGTAACACCTGCCAACAAGCTTGGCAATGTCTCTTTTAAGACTTGGCCGATAAAAACGATGTTCAACAGCTACAATAGTTTTGTTGTATCCAAAATCACCGGTGAGATCACCCTCATGCAATTCCCAGACCAGAAATTCTCTCACAAACGTGCGAGTGATGCACAACGTGCGAAATCGAAACAGAGAAAGCCATCTATCTCATGTGTTGTTCCGCTCTTCAACAAAGTGAAAATTTCTTGAAAGTCAAGACATGATTCATACTCGGCTTTTATCTTCTCAAATCCAACCACCTGATTACTCAATACTATTAAATTGCTAAACGGCGACTGAGTGCATCAGCAACCACCTTGTGCTCAACTTCTGCTTCGTGGCGAAGGGTATGTATAATCCTGAAGGAATTCTACCCAACGGCCATGTCTATTGTTAAGCTTTTCCTAAGAATTGATGTACTTAAGAGCTTCATGATCTAAAAAAATAACAAACTCTTGTGGGAGAAGATAGCGGCTGATGTAAAATCAATGGATCGCAATCACCTTCAAATCGAAACCAAGATCTAAATTGAGAAAAAAGATAAAATTTGGGTTTTCACCCCTTACGCGGGCTTCTCACCCAAAACTCGAGAGCAAAAGAGACTCAAGAATTACCAGATAATTTGTGAAAATTTTAATCATTCAATCATTCATTTCAATAGTCTAGGGGGCCTTATATAGGCTTTACAAGAGAGGAGTACTGGGAAATAACCGATGTGGTACTAAACGCCCACAAAGGAACACAAATAAAGCTAAAACACCTATTCAAATAAAGCTGAAACAAAATACTAAATCTCCCGAATAAGCTAAGGCATGAAAAGATAAAGAACTGCGTGATGTCCTCATCAATTCCCTCGGGGTGGGAGGAACTCGACCCTGTCAAATGAGGACTCTCCTCACGAAGATCTCAATCGGGCCAAGGTGGTGGTCGTGGCAGCAGCATGGGAACATCATGTCGAGACCATGGTGGCGGAGGAGGAGCTGGTCTCCATGACAGACCGGTGGTGGAAGATAGCAGCATGATCAAGGGACAGGGAGTAGAGTGAGGTGCATCATCCTGGCTGAAAACGGAGCCGATACCAGGATCCCACGGGCTATCCAACTCGTAAGCAATCACCCTGTTATCAACTGTAAATTCCTGCAAAATACTATATGGGTATGCAGCAAATTTGTAGGGTTTATTGCAAATTGCTATCAGCCTAGTGATATCATCAATATGTGCAACAGGCAGATGCAATGCATTAGGTATTCTAAGCATAACTCCTAACGATGGGAGAAGGAGAGATATGATATGCCTAGAAGGACACACACCTAAAGATGGAGGTACAGAGGACTCGGGCACAAACTCTAAACAACCCGAAAAAGAAGTGTTAGAAACCATTTGTTGGACCTTGGCAAGAAATTCAGGTGACTCCCTAAAAGATGAATTGATAGGAATCACCATAAAACTAGATTCAACACAAGGAGACTCGACTAGCTGATTAGGCACAGTGGGTATGTTAGGCTCAACTGTCTCGTCCACGTCATCATTGGCACTATCAGAAGACTTATGAATTTCACCAATAATTTGTGTGACAGAATCAACTGCCATGTCTTCAATTATATTAACAATTTTAGAAGAAACTTGGTCATCCTTAACAGGCTTCGATTCGTCAACTTCGTCAGTGGACACAGTTCTAACAGGTTGACTTTTTGAGGGGCACTGATAATGATAATGTCCATATCCCTTACATTTAGAACATTTGACCTTGGCATTGATTAGCGTTTTGAAAGTCAAATCTAATTTTAATGCAACTTCAAAAGCATCTTCAACGGTGTCTAAGTCATAGGGGCCAGTAATCATAGCACGTTTTATTTTAGGCCGTAAACCCCAAATAAACCTAGTTAGAGTCTCAGAAGGGTGCTCTCTCACTTCACTATGATGGGTTAAGTCCTTAAATATGGTAATGTACTCATGAACGGACATATGACCCTGATGGAGATTGTATAGCTGGTCTAAGTGAGAGTCCATATAATGTTGATTAGTCATGATGACTCAAGCAAGCAGGCAGATGCGGTGAAGAGCCCTAAAGTCAATTAAACTAAATGTATGCACTAAACAAAAATTCCCTAAAGTTTAAGGCTCAAATGTAAATAAAAATGCATTCCTAAAATGATGCAAAGATGCAACCACTAGATCGAAGCAAATAGCATTTCTACCAACAAATTATAGCAATCCGTATAGTAGTTGCAAGTAATCAACAGTTAATGAACTAGGTCAAGTTGTGATATTACCTGAGGTGGAGTCGTTCACGCCTGGGAAGGCGACCGTAGCTCAAACCTGAATGAGACTGCTGTAGGCGCGTAGTACTGCTCGTCACGAATCCACTGCCTCGAAAACGGGTCAATTCGGACTTGAAACGAGCTCTGAGCGGCCTTTGGAAGTTAGGTGCTGAACCTGGACTGTGTTGACTGAGTCAGCTCAGTATCTGCCCCACTGAGTTGCTATCGTATTGTACTGAGTCACTGCTGAGTTGACTCGGACTGAGTCACAGAGATCAGGGCCGAGTCAATTGGGTTTGAGTCAAATGGGCCTGAGTCCTGTTGAGTCAGATCAACTCTGCCGGGTTCAAAATATCTTAAACCCGAACCCGGATCAGAATTCGGACCCGCGACCCGCTTGGATTCCCTTTAAAGCCCTGATGGATTTTGACTGGGTCGGGTTGGGTTTTAAGATCAAACCCAATTCCTTCTCTCCCTCTTACGATCTCACAGCTAGGGCAAGGTGCGGCGGCGACCTGATGGCGGCGGCGTGGGGCGTTCACCGGCGAGCTCCCACGGCGCTGGAGGTCCACGGATCAGGCTCCCACGGTGAGAAGAGGGGCGCGGCGTTGGAGATCCACGGCGACGGTGACTTCGTCGATCGGAGGCGACGGTGAAGATGAAGATGAAGACGAGCGGTGGCGACGCCCGAGGAAGATGGCGGAGCTCCGATGAGGCCTTGGCGGGGAAGTTCCGATCGGTGGGGGCTTCAGTCGGAGGCGCCGAGGCTCGGATCCACTTTGATCCGAGCACAGATGGCAGCTAGGGCAAAGGAGGAGGCGACACGAGACAGCGGCGGCGAGGCGATGTCAGTTTCTCGGCGACGATCTTCAACAGCGGCGGCGGCGGCGGAGATCTCTCCTTCGTTCTCGGGCGCGGCTAGGGCAGAGAATTGGCGTCGGCGGCGCTGTGGCGAGGCGAAGAGGCCGTCGACGAGACCTAAGGGGAAAAACGATGACGGCGGGGAGGGCACCTGACGTTGGCGACGAGATCGGACGGAAGAGGGATTGATGTCGGCGGTCTGGTGGCGGCGGCGTAGTCGACGGCGATGATGATGAGGATGAAGAGGACCGGGGACTTCTTCGGTGGCAAACTCCGACGGAGGAAGAGGCGGCGAGGGCGATGCTTCGTCGATTGGAGGATCTCGGGCGACGACGGCGATGGGGATCTCCTCAGATCTGCGTCGGCTTCGTCGGTGGTGGAAGACGACGGCGATCTTTGTTGTCGTTGATGGTGTGGCGAGATCGCGTTGAGGAGGCGCTGCGTTGTTGGTGGCGGCGATTGATGTTGTCGATGACGACGAGCGGCGGCGGCGGATGGACTGGGAGAGGAGATGAACAGTGGGGATTTGAAATAATCAGAGATTTTCGATGGATTTTTTTTTTTTTCCACTGTGTATTTTTTTTGAACAGTGTAATTTTTTTTTTGACTGAATCTGGAATAGATCTAGGGTTTTTTTTGGAATATATAGATCTAGGGTTTTGAACTGGAAGAAAATTTAGAAAAGACAATATTTGAAGGGGATTGAAAACCGGTGCTCTGATACCAAAATGATGTAAAATCAATGGATCGCAATCACCTTCAAATCGAAACCAAGATCTAAATTGAGAAAAAAGATAAAATTTGGGTTTCCACCCCTTACGCGGGCTTCTCACCCAAAACTCGAGAGCAAAAGAGACTCAAGAATTACCAGATAATTTGTGAAAATTTTAATCATTCAATCATTCATTTCAATAGTCTAGGGGGCCTTATATAGGCTTTACAAGAGAGGAGTACTGGGAAATAACCGATGTGGTACTAAACGCCCACAAAGGAACACAAATAAAGCTAAAACACCAATTCAAATAAAGCTGAAACAAAATACTAAATCTCCCGAATAAGCTAAGGCATGAAAAGATAAAGAACTGCGTGATGTCCTCATCAGCGGCACCAATGACGCAGTGCTTGAATCACCACATAAAATTTCTGATCATAGATAGAGTACTTTAGCTTGGCATCATTAAGTTACTGGGTGACCCTCTTGACTTAAGACTACATATGCCGACTCCTGAGACGTCACATGTCACTTCAAAGACTTTTGAGAAACCCGAGAGGCGCAAGACGAGTGCTTCTACCATCTTTTGTATAATCTCTTGGGCTTTAGTAGCACTCTTCGACCAACTGAGTCCGCCACTCTTTAAGCAATTAGTTATCGGGGCCATGATCGTGTTGAATCCTTTGATAAATCGCCGATAAAATATGACAAGTTCATGAAAACTCCTGATATCTCTTATGCTTTGGGGTTCTGGCCACTCTTCTATGGCTCTGACTTTCTCGAGATCAGCGGATACTCCTTCCGAAGAAACTACAAACCCTAAGAAAATAACTTTGTTGGTAAAAAAAACACATTTCTTTGGATTTGTGTACAATTGTTCCTTTCTCAACACTCCACACACTTGACGTAAATGGTCTAAGTGTTGCTCCTGATTTTTACTATAGATAAGTATGTCATCAGGTATACGACTAAAAATTTGCCCATGAAGGGTCGCAATACCTGAGTCATTACTCTCATAACGTACTAGGAGCGTTCGTCAATCCAAATGGCATAACCATCCACTCATACAAACCATCCTTCGTCTTGAAGACGGTCTTCCATTCATCACAAAGGCGGATTCAAATTTAGTGATAACCACTCTTCAGATCAATCTTGGAGAATATTTTGGTTCATGCATCATATCCAACATGTCATCCAACCGGGAATGAAAAAACAGTACTTTATTGTTATCTTGTTGATTGTGCGACTATCCACGCACATACGCCAAGTTTCATCTTTCTTTGGCGTGAGCAGAGCGGGCACTGCGCAAGGACTTATGCTTTCCTTTATAAAGCCCTTCTTCAACAATTCGTCAACTTACCTCTTCAGCTCCGTATGCTTAGTAGGATTCATCCTATAATGTGACAAGTTGGGAAGACTCGCTTTCGGGACTAAGTCAATAGTGTGTTAAATATCATGCATTGGTGGTAATTGGTCCGGGAGATCTTCAGGGAAGACATCAGTGAATTCATCGATCACAGGGGCGACCTCACAAGGAATCGAGGTGACCAACTCTTTACGGACTTCTCGGGTAGTGAGAATGATAATGGGTTTCCCTTTTATCATCTCGCGATCGATGTCCTTTGCATCAAACTGATTTTCGTTTGCTTAGCTGTAACTGAATTCTTTTCAGCAATATTGTTCTTAGGCTGCGAGGGAAGCAACTTGACTTTTTTGCCCTCATGTTCAAATAGACACATGTTCGAACGGCCATAAATGTGAACATCATTGTCAAATATCCAGGGTCTTCTAAGGATAGTTTGACCCACATCCATGGTTACCACATCGCACCATATCTTATCCTTATAAACAGTTAACTCTATAAGGACAAAGCACCTGTGTAACATTTAGCGCGGCCTCATTGATCCAAGATACTTTATAAGGTTGAGGATAGGGTTCAGCTTTCAGACCAACCTTGTTTATGGTCACCGAGGAGACAACATTGATACAACTCTCACTATCCACTATCACCTTACAATTTTGTTCTCTAATCTTGGTGACTGTCTGGAAAATGTTTGTACGTCTCCAGTCATCGCTAACATTCGATTGTACCAAGGTACACCTGACTATAGATAATCTGGTGGACTCTCGAAATCGAAGATAGTTTAGCACTATCTCTCCAGTATTCCCATCAAAATCATCTTCATCTCCATCCACTTGGTGAATGTACTCATCAACTTCGGATTCAGGATAACCTTCTTCGTTAATGAGGGCGATATTGTACGGACTAGCACATTTGGCTGGTATATGTCCATAATCCTAACATCTATAACATTTGGTTTAAGGATTGGATTTGAGAATACTTCTTTCAATACCCTTACCCTTGTTATCAATCTGAGGTTGAGAAGAACTTGATGTAGCTCGACTTTAGTAAGACTGTGAAGGAGATCGGGAGACACTAGCCTTATAGTCTTGATTTTTTTGCGCGAACTGGCTTCATCCAAGTCTTACACTAGGGCATAAGCTTTCTCCAAAGTGTCGACATTTCAGGCGAAGAGCTCACTCCTAAGATCTTCTCGCAATCCGGCTCTAAACCTAGAGAGAACTTGCATAAGAGCTTCAGTCTCTAGCGTGCTACACAGGATGAGAAACTCGTCAAATTTCGCAACGTATTCCTTGGCAGATTTGCTCCTATAATATCTCTAATCTAAAATACTGTATTTTTATTTTTCTAAAGTATTTATTTTATTTTACTGGTGATATTATTATTATTTATTAACTCGAGTTATATTACAAATTATTTTAAGATAGTAAATGGTAATTTGGCTTTATATATGTAATACCAATATTTCTTATCAATATTTTTAAATTACATATTACTATTGATTGATTGATATTATTGGTAGTGGATATTTCTATTATCATTTCATTATTAATTATTTCTATTATTGTTAGTGGTGTCATTATTATTAGTAGTATTGTTATTATTCTTATTGTTATTATTTTATTCTTATGTTTGTTATTAGTAGTAGTATCTTTTCCATCTCCCTTTGATTCTTGACTCTTACCCCTTATCTTGATCCATGCCTATTATATCTCATAACCCATTAGCATTTACACAAACCCAAACCCATTATCTCTTCTATACCCATTAGTCAAGTCCATTAGCCCATCCTACCATGTCACACTTATTCTTCTTCATTCTTTTTATTTTTGCCTTGGTCCAACCCAAGCCTAAAGTTCATGGCCCAAACCCGTCTATTTATTTTCATTCTTTTTCTTTCAATTTCTCAAGCCCAACTACTCATTTCATGTAAGCCCATTCTCCTCTTTTCTTATTCCTTTCTTTTTTCCTTTTCATTTTCATTTATTTTCCTAAAGTCCATACCCATTAGCCCGTTAGCCCATAACCCATACTCAAACTCAACCCATTATGTATAAACTCATTATCAAATCTATACCCTATATCTCATACCCATTAGTCTATTCCTTGATCCATTACCCAAATCCAATTCAAGACCCAAACCCAATACCCATTAGACCCATAACCAAAAACCTTTTCCTATATATAATCTCATATAAATCCAAACCCTAATTAATTAACCCTAATCTACTTCCCCCCATCTACAGCCGCTCCCACCAACCCCCACCATTGGCCGAGCCCCTTCCAGCGAGCCGCGGCAACCCGGACTACTCCGCGGCGGCCCGTGCTTCTCCGCGGGTTCTCCGGCGAGACTCGACCACCTCCGATGACCCTCGACAGCACTTCCTCACCATGCCCAGCCGCTTGCAGCGTGTTTTCTCCTTTGATCTGGCTCCTCTTGCCGTGAAGCCATCCATGGAAACGCCAACACCAACAGCCGAACACCACCAGCTCCCACTGTGGCCGTCCCCCTCCTTTCAGCAGCACACACAAACCCAACCTCAAGCACCCACGTCCTCTCCTCTCCATGTTGCCGTGTCCAACATCCACCAAGGCAAGCCAAGCCTTTTCCATAGCACAAGTTAGTCCGAACCTCTTTTCCGGCACTCCGTGGACCGCCAAGGATCACCGTCGGCGAGCGCGAACGCACCCACGCCCTTCACGGTGAACTCCTCTATCCAACGACACCCTCCGCGGTCCCCGACGCCTCCACCGGAGCCTCCGTCGGCGCGCCGCAAATCACCACATTATTATGTGAGTCTTCTCTTTTCCCTTCTCTATTATTATTTTGTATGTACAGTGTAGTTTAGGTGTCTTAGTGTGCTTGCATGTTGGTGAGACTTTATTTTTGGATGGTAGTATTAATAATTAACTTTAGTGTAAATAATTATATGATGGGAATGTACATGCATGTATTAGTTAAGTGTGCTTGCTGTGTGCGTTGAGGATCTTGTGTGTGTGGCGCTTTATTTGAGTAATTGTATTGATACATGCATGTGTGTATGTACAGGTGAGTTTGGGCTGTGTGTGTATTCGTATATGTATATGTAACGTATACGAGTATGTATTTGTATGGGCGTATGCTTGACGGTGTGCTCGTGTCTGTAGAGTGTATGTGCCATACGTATTGTATATGTATACGTGTGTCCTTGATTGTTCGGTGGCATGTTGCGGCGATCTAGACCCGTTGCAGGAGACCCGGACCCGATTCGGATTCGTGCTCGTTGTAAACCCGATGCACAAGCGATTTAAAGACCGATCCATGGGACGATCCGTAGATCAGTACCGGTTCGTGTGGTGAAGACCAGATGGCGATTCGGTTCCGAAACGGCGTCATTTCATGTGAGTGTTTGCTCTTGTACCATTTCGCTATTTTATCTTTGTTTGTAATTGGTTATATGTTAACCGCATTATTTCATGTGATCATCTGACATATTTTACCTGTTTGATTACATGTACCTCTTCTTGAGACATCAATGACTGTACATCTTATTTATTCGGTTGTTTTTAGAGTTTTTGGCGTCATTTCATGTGTTGGTGGTTGTCACTATTGGCTTAGGCCTAGCATTGGATACCCTGGACTGTGATTTGATTTGATCTACTATCAGTTGAACTACGTTATATTTGAGGTTAGAGGACATATATTAGGCATAGTGTTTATTGGCAGTTGTTGGTGATTATCCCGACTAGAATTCCCGTGGATATCGGGGAAGTGTTAGATATGACATTGCTTTACCAATATACTGATTTGCTGATACTTGGACTGGCATTGACTTAGTTAGAGTTGGAGTTGACCTATGATATATTTATATTGGATCTTGATCAGTTTATAGAGGAGCTTGATCTTGTTGGATTGTCATTATGTGAGTGTATAGCTTACCCTTGAAATAGACATGTAACATGATCTTGGTTTTAGATTATTAGACCAAAGACTTTCGGATTTACCTTAATTATGTTGATGGAGTACTGATGATCTTACCGACGTTGGATACTAGATATAAAGATGATCTAGATTTCTTATTGATTGAGGACGTTACTCTCTTTAGTTATGATCTTAACTATAGTTGGATGGATCTAGTTTTGAGGAATAGATATTGATTGAATTGACTTGACCTGATAGATCTTAGATATGTATCTGATATGTTACTTGACTTTGGGATCCTGTGATTGACCTTGATAGAGTGAGAGTGTGTGATAATCCTGATAGAATTGGAACATGAAGATTTGATTTTATGTATCAAGACATGTAGTATTTCAGTTATTGAGATTTGGATATCTTGAGTCACCTGAGAAACTTGACTGACTATATTTGGTATCTACCTGATAACTATCATGTCCATGTTACCATTAATTGCTGGAAAAAATATTATTATTCCTGTTAAACCGGTATCCTGTTCCTTGATATTATATATTCCTGTTATACCGCTATCCTGATTACACATGTTGATATTGTTACCGTGACTACCACCGAGTTATCCCAGTGATTCAAGTAACATGCATATTAAATAATCTTGATAAACTAATAACATGCTATTAAACAACTTACACTGGGATTGGGGAGATTGATAGAGGAGACAGCGTCTGTTTTTGGGTGGACCTAGGATTTAGGTTGCGCAGCCGAAAGAGGGTTCCACTGCAGGGTTCCCGTGAGGTGACTGGCACCCCGTCCAGTTCCTGTTATACATGTTATACATGTACCTGTTTCCTGTTATACATGTTCCTGACTACCTTGCGGTAGGTCCTGGTTCAGCGCCAGGAGTCTGGGCCGTGGTCCCGGGTATGCACGGGACCCACCTAAAGAATGGACAATATCTCCAACCAATCAGTTTCAATAACTGAGGACATCGATTGGCATGTGTGGTAGGTGGGATGCGTCTATTACATGTGACGATTGGTGTTCGCTGACATAATTAATAATAAATTGTTGATGCATTGTGACTGACCATAATCGCCTGATTGTATATCTATATATATCATATGATAGACACATGATTGTAACCAGGACCAGATTATGTACTAGGTTAGTGATATTGCTAGGATATACACCTAGACATCTGTTGTTTGTTACAGTTGTTTTACTTGTCTTGTACCTGTACTCTTGTTCTTGCTATTATTATTCAGTTGCTTATGTATCATGTTATTTGATTATCTTATATCTGCAGTTATTCTTGTTATTGCTTTATGTACCTTGTTTATATGCACGAGCTCTCCCCTTTACACACACTCACTAGGTCGCTTTCTGACGACCCTGGATTTGCACGTCCAGATATTGGACGCTTGTTCTATTGTGCAGATGTACGATGAGACTGTACGACTTACGAGGAACCGGACTCTCTCTCTCTCTTTTGATTCTGGTATTCTTTCCTTTCTTTATTCCTGCTATTATTCTTTGATTCCTGTATATCACCCTTAGCTTCTATTCTGTTCCTTATTTCATTCCAGATCATGTGTAGTCTTTTATATGTATTGTTGCAGTGATCCTTGATTATTATGGTTTAGATTTATACCTTGTTCAGGTTACTTTAGGCTTAGCGCGTATACGTGAGGTATTTTCCTTGCGTATATGCGTCGCCGACTCGTGTCGCGTCTCCGCTCCAGCGTATTTTGGGAAGCGGGGCGTGACAGCTCCCTTGAGAGAACTGATTCGATTTGTCTAACAACCTCAGATAATAATAAGGTGGGAGGTACTTTTGTTTCAGTTGGGTCTTTATGTCATGCCAAGTACTAATAGGGTGTTCTCCTTTTAACTCACAGAGATTTTCAAAGTTAGCCAAATATTGACTTGCTTGCCTAGTCAGCTTCATGGCAGTAAAACTGACTTCCGCACTTCTGACATTATGTACCATTTAAAATAACAATCCATCTCTTTCATTCGATCCAAAAACAATTATGGTTCGAGTGTACCATCAAAAGAAGGGGCATTGATCTTGATGTTCCTTACAATACGCTCATCTAGATCTTGTTCATTCCTAAAAGATTGATGGCGGTTATTCAGGATGGATTGAGAAGTAGGTGTTCGCTCATTGCTCTGTTCAAATTCAGCTAACCGAGCAACTATTTCAAGTTGGTGTTTGATCTGATTGTGTTGAATGATTAGAAGGTGACCTATAACTTCTAATTTTTGGAGGATTTCAGAGTTCATATTAGCAGTTTGGGATTCACTAATCTCTCCAAGTTTGGTCTACTGCTAAGGGTTGGTATATACTAAAGACTAGTTATGAAATAAGTTTTCTACCAAATGATGATGTATGGATGCATTTTTTTAAATGATGACTTTATATGCAATAATATATTCCTAAAGATCTAGTGGACGCAACTTAAGTATGCATGATGAATATTTTTAGTTTAGAACGTAGCTCTGATACCAAAATGATGTGAAACAATGTTTGCGTGCTATGTAGGGAATCAGTGATATAATCAAACTCGTTACGTTTCACCAAATAGAAAAATCTTCGGCAGGAAAGTAATTCAAAACTAACAATGTTGCAAATGCATTTAACAAGAATGCATGTGTAGCTTTAAACATCTCTAATCTTAATGAAATTAAAAACAATAATCATGCATGATTGCGATAGTTTTATTCGCAATATTAAGACAAGTAATTCATAAGTTAACAAATTTACACATCTCACCATATAGTCGGCAGCAGACAATAATGATAATATTTCAGAGATAAATCAAGTGATGTAACCAACTAATAACTCAATTTGCTGAAATAAGATTCATTGATGTAGATATGTTGTAATGTTGTTGATGTTTCCTGTTGTGCAGATCTGTTGACAACCAAGTCTCTGTTGGAAATGGCAGAGAGAACACGGAGGAAAAATCCTTCTTTGGTGCAGCACAACAAAGAGGAAAGCAAGTCGGGTCTTGTGCAACTGCAGCAGCAACCAATGAAGACGTCGCGAGAGGAGAAGGCACGATAAATGGGGAAAAGGTTGCTCGATGGTGTAGGTTGTGGGGCTTGCAGTTCTTGTCTGCGTACAGCAGCAAATGAGAGGGTGGGAGTGATCGTCCGAATACACGATCAAAAAGTTTGTCGTCGTATTCCAAGAGAGATGACGTTGCTTAAAATTCAATCATGAGGCATTTCAGTTTAGTGAACAATGGAGGGGATATTGGGAAGCTCAGATATTGTAATAGGATGGTAGTTTTGTGGGGTTGCTGGTTGTGGTAACAGAGAGGAGGATTGACAAAGAAGACTGATATTGCATAAGAACTTAGAGGGGTAAAAGAAGAGAAGAAAAGAGGAGAAAAAACACAGAAGGTTGCAAGCAAGAGGAAATTTCATTTCAAAACATCCATTGATTTGTGGTGATTAGAATCAAAGGGAAAAGAACAGAGAGAGGATAGCACAATAGAAGGAAAGAGGACAGCTTTTGTTTCAAATTTCATTCATTAAACTTTCATTATACAACTTACAGGCCTTTACCAGGCTACAAGTCAGTCTAACTGCCCCCCCACTACAAATTCAGTTCAGAACTGAACTAACTATTCCCACAAACAGTTCAAAAATGATCACAGCTTCTTCCAACAATTACACACTCAAATACAACTGAAATACATCTCTAATACACACTAAAATACACACTGAAATACAACTATAAACACTAGATGTCTTGGATTCAGAACCATACAAACAGACTAAACAAGTTGGTGCACCGCCTGCGCTGAAAGACACGTCCGTATCGTGTCCGTACTTTGATGTCCTCATCACTAGGATTTTGATTTTCTTTTCAAGTTGGTTCTCAGCTCTTAACTGTTTCAAGTCGATTGTTAAGCATATATTAACCAACCCAACTGGTCAGGTCAGTGAAAATTAAGTGGGAGGGTGGGAGGTTGTCCATTTTACATCAGTCATAATTAAAAAACCACCTTTTAAAACACATTCCTAGACACCAATTGAACTGAGATTTCAAAGAAACGACTCACCCTCCAACTTTCTTGCTCTATTAAGCTCGAGATCCTTAGGATTGGATAAATAATTGCAAGGTTATTGCAGGAAATGGACAACTATTTATTTAATTTCAAGAAACAGACAAATTCATCTTCTAGATTGTCCGGATTTTGCTCTATTTCTTGAAAATCTCTAATATAAAATTATTTTAAGACAAATTCTGCAATTAAATTTACTGCAATAATGCAAATAAATAAAAGGGAAAAAACTGGCATGTGAGAGTAGTCGTGACAAGCCACTACCCTAGAAGATTGAGCCTGCTCTATCGCTCAGGCATTGGTTCGGCCGACGTCAACTAGCAGTAAAGCCCCCGGAAACACTAGCACCCCGGCTTGAGCGTAAATCTGAGCCTCTGCTCAGACTCGGAATGGTCGCCCACAAAAACCGGGAAGAAAGCAAGAAAATGTCTAAGACAACAAGAAGAATTCTTGTCTCTTTCTCGACTGCAATGTTAGTGCAAGAGAAAGAAAGAAAGAAGAGGAGAGGAGAGATCACTTTTTCTGAACGAGGAGAGTTCTATACATAGCTTTCAGAACACTCTCCTTCCCATCTCCTATCCCCTATGGGACTAAATATATAGGCTAAGTGAACACAAGTTGGAAACTCAAGCTTTCCCATGGCGTTGTGTTCACTCAAGTCCAACACATATTAATTGCCGAAATGCCTTCAGGCTCAAGTGTGGATGGAAACAGAACACCGGCAAAGACAGCAGCACCACTGCAAAGGGACCACAGCTTGTTGAATGCTCAAGATTGTACTCACAATCCAGAACTGCAAGCAGAGAAAACTAGGGAGGTTATTAGTCTAGTGAATGAGAAGAGAGCTCAACTAAAGAAAGGGAAACTGGTTGCTATAGCACCAAGCCAAAAGACCAGGAAGAACCAGATCACGACACCATCTTCGAACCTTCCCACCTTTACTCCGAGGAGGTTAATAAACCTGACCAGCTCACTAGAGACAATCCTGACTGGGTCAAAGAAATAGAGTCTTTCAAGGCTAAAAGCTCTAAAGTCACTAAAGGGAAGAAAAGTCCTTCAAGTTCCTCTTGATGGTCCAAAGAGGAGTTTAAGGAGTAATAAAGGACCTGCTACTTGTATGTAATAAAGGACCAGCAACTTGTATTTAATGTCTCTTTTAATTTGGAATGTCAGGGGATTAAACAAGTTAGCTAGAAGAAAGGATGTTGCTGATCATGTTTTCAAACTTTCTTCCTCCTTTATTGGCTTAGTTGAAACTAAAGTAAAGCTGCATGATTCTCATAGAATTATTTCATGTATTCCACAGGGCTAGTCTTCATGCAACAACTGTAATTACAATAATTCTGGTAGAATCTGGGTTTTTTGAAATCAGGCTATCTGGACGTGTACTATTCTTGCTAAGTCATTCTAACAGATTACCTTATCTGCTAGTAATCAAGCAGGGTTTCAAGGAGTATTAACTATTGTTTATGGAGCTAACTGGTAGTCTGGTAACCAAGCTCTATGGAAGGAATTATGTCAACTTTCTACTACATATGGGCACTTACCTTGGGCTGTGACTTCAACATTGCTAGATTTAGTGATGAGAAGATTGGGTGAAAGTCACTTACCTTGCAAAAGCTCAAGGACTTCAATGACTGTATTCAACAACGCTCTATAGTTGACATCAAAAGCATTGGCAGCAAATGGACTTGCATAATAAGATTGTTGGCAAAAAGAGGAAATTTGGAAGATTAGATAGAGTTCTTTGTAATGGTGCTTGGATTAATACTCTCCCTGAGTCCTACTCTTACCTAAGTCATGCATACAGTGATCATTCTCCACTCCTATTGCATTTACTAAAGAAAGCAGACACCCCTAAGCCCTTCAGATTCTTCTACTTTGGATGGATTGTAAGGAATTTTCTGAAACTGTTCAGCAAGCCTGGAACTTGGATTTTCATGGTTATCCTTCGTACAGAGTGCTCAAAAAGCTCAAGGCTGTGAAGCAAAACTTAAACGCACGGTGTCAGGCTAATCTCTTAAACTCCCCAAAAGCTCATATCTCAAGCATCAGGCCAAAGCTTAATGACATTAAAGTTAAGCTTGATCTATCTCCTATGGATCCTAATTTTCAGCTTCTTGAAAATGGCTTCACCAATGAGCACTGGCTTCTACTGGAAGATAGTCAACTACGACAAAAAAGTAGGGATGAGTGGCTTCATTTAGGTGACAAGAACACTAAATTCTTCCATGCCAGGATGAAAGCAAGACATGCTAGGAATTCTCTTTCCCATCTGAGCACAGCAACAGACACTTGCTCATCTGATATGCAACAGATCAGAGCTGCTGCGCCAAAATTCATTAGGAATCTATTTAATCAAGATTCATACAGGTACATCTTTCCTAAGCTTGTGGTGAAAAGGAAATTGACTCAAGCAGCTATTCACTGGTTGTCCAGACCAACTGAAGAGAAAGAAATAAAAGATACTTTCTTTCTTCTTGGGGCTGACAAAGCACATGGTCCTAATGGCTTCAATGCACGCTTTTATCAAAAGAACTAGTCATTGGTTGGAGAGGAGGTAACCCTTGCTATCAAATCCTTCTTTGAATCTGGCTAGCTGATCAAAGAAGTTAATCACACTTTTCTCTCCTTAGTTCCAAAGAATTCTCATGCATCTTGTCTTGTTGGCTACATGCCTATTTCTTGTTGCAATGTCCTATATAAAATTATTTCTTAGGTGTTGGCTAACAGACTGCAAAGTGTTGTAGGGGAACTCATTACGGAGAATCAGAGCGCTCTTCTGAAGGGTAGACTAATTTGTGATTGTTCACTACTTGCTCATGAACTGATCAGGGACTTCAACAAGCCTATGAGGAGTAGGGCTTGCATCGAAGTTGACTTACAAAAGGCTTTAGACAGCATCAATAGAGAATTCATCTACTTTATTCTTCATTATATGGGCTTCTCTGCTACATGGGTGAACTTGATCAAGGAATGTATTCTAAATCCTACCTACTATGTTATGGTGAATGGATGCCCCTCAAGTTATTTTGTAAGTACAAAAGGAATCAGGCAAGGTGAGCCATTATCCCCATACTTATTTGTCATTGTCATGGAATTCTGGTCAGTACATATGGATATCTTTATTGCTTGAGGTAGACTTACTCCACTAAAGAGAGGAGATAGACATCCAGTATCTCATTTACTCTTTGCAAATAATCTGTAAAAACAAGAAAAATTC
Organism: Agave tequilana; assembly: GCA_038442645.1. Classification (NCBI taxonomy): domain Eukaryota; kingdom Viridiplantae; phylum Streptophyta; class Magnoliopsida; order Asparagales; family Asparagaceae; genus Agave; species Agave tequilana. The sequence continues at coordinate 63,881 of JAVJIF010017473.1, forward strand.
TTGAATCATTCAGATAGATAGTGGTTTTGGGGTAGTTTTACTATAGGAATTATACAAGTCAGTTTCAGATTCTTTTAGTAAGTGTACATTTATGTGGTTCTAGAGATTTGCTATCGTTCATATCCATTTATTAGGAATTCCTTGAGACACCAGAAAGAAAATTATTTCGAGCCACACTTGAAGTAAGTGATATATTGGAGTTATTTTAGGGGTATACTGGTAAGAGGTGAATTCTTACCTTACGGTTTTAGGCTTTTCCTTACTATAATGTGTGTGTGTGCGCGTGCGCGCACGCGTGTATGTTTTTATCTGCAACTGACTGAATTTCTTTTCGTGTTTGAGCTGGCACTAATTGTATTACATGCGGTTGATATCTAAATTTTCTTCTGCACGTTACAATTTATAACAGATCTTACCAGCGAAATGGTAATTCCATAAATAATGTTTTGCATATAGTAATAAGAAAAGATGCATATGGCACTTCTAGTGATTGCTATAGATATGGTCTTTGACATATGGTTGCATCAGGAAATGTTTATGATATCTTTATTAAGCTTATGTGTCATATGAATCTACTGTCAATATACCAATATACTGGGGTTTGATGTTTCCCTGTGTGAGGGATATTTTAACACTAAATGAGTTCCCATTTATGGGTCTCAGCTCTGGACAGCGGGATTAATAATTGCGGCATAATTAAGTCAAGCAATGTCTGAAGTATTGACCACTTTGAAATCTGACCTACTTAATTTCCATTGCATCAAAAGAAAATATTTTAGAAAGCATTACTAAACAATTTATGTGTGATATACCTATGAGTTTCTATTATTTAAAAAGTTAAATCGTAGTTATTATCAAGATTCTCTCATTCATCTATGTTCTTTTTGTTTACGCAAATTATATACTATGACTTCATCCGCTTATTGGAAGCTCATTGTTGCTATATCATGTTTTCCAAAGTATCATGGTTCAACCGGAGCAAATGTGCATCATGAAACTTAGAAATGTGTTGAAAATATTATTCTTAATTGATGTTGGTAGCTTGAGATAAATTACTACTTTAGTCATATTGAACCAATTAAATTTTAGGCTATTACTATAAAACTTTATATTTTTATATTTGTGGTTGGAGTTTTAGCTGTGAAGTATATTTTTTCTAGAATGGTGCAATTGGAGGTTATAAACTATATTGGAAGATTTCTCCTATTTTAAGTGTGGATGGAGTTATGCATTTCATAAGCATTTACACTTTATGAATTTTTGTGGTTTATTACTGTCATTACTGATGTTAATCAGAGATTCAGATATGAATCAATGGGCTCGATATTTTTATCTTATCTTTTAGACTTGTTAACAATCCATTATTGGAAATGTATGGGACTGTTCATACACCAACTCCCGCAGTTTGAGGATTGGGGTCAGGCCAGTAATTCAGCCACAATATGCCAAGGTGATTCAAGAGGCACACATTCACTACCGAAAGCGGCATATGCTTCGTTACAGAAAATTGATGAATAACTTGTGCATTGCATCTTACCCTTCTCAGAACTGCCATATTGAGGCTATGTACATCCATGCTTCACAGCTCTTTACTGTTGATAGTGTGTCAGAGTCATACAGAAAACAAGAAAAAAAATGAACTGAAGCAGTCCTCAATTGTGATACAACATAATCATAGCAAACAACATCATAAATAAAATGGAGAAAAGTATATGATTGAATATCAAACAAATGGGTCATGTTGCAAATATCATGCACACTTCAACTAATACCAGGAAACCGTGTCACAAAATATTACCTCCTGCTGAATAGCCCGTTCTACCCACTCAATAATTCTCCCTAGTTGTGAATTCACCCAGCGTAAAACCAATGTGCCCGATTTATTTTCAACCTGAAGATAAAAAATAATGAATCTCATGTAGTCCAAAACTGTAAAAAAACAATAGCTTTAGATCCACAAATAATGGCAGTACATTTCCCTTTATCAACTTAAGGATTATGTTCCACAACACTTTTATATTTAATGGTCTCACGATCAACATAAGTACAGGAGTCCTTTCATATATGTGGAAACTACAAATATTACTTGGTACAGATTAGAACTTAGGAACATGGTAGAATTCATCTAAGACACTTATATGATGAGGTGAATACTTGGTACAGATTAGAACTTAGGAACATGGTAGAATTCATCTAAGACACTTATATGATGAGGTAAATTTGTCATACAGGATCACCTTACAACTGGAGGTAAAATAATTGGAACTACTTTAAGAGGATGAAGAAGCAGGAGTATTGGTAGAAAAATTGCTTGTGATGGAAAAGATCATATGTCCAGGAAAGAGTACATCATCATCATCATCATCATCTAAGACTTTTCCTCCATCAAGACACAACATGTTATAGACGAATTTCTCTCATGTTTCGGGTAAAGGGTGAGAATTATTCATTAGTGTGCACGGGGCCCCACGGGGGGGCAGTGTCTTTTATAACCATATGGCCAGATATGATATGACAACTTATGGATATACAAACATCTATGAATAGAAACAACAATAGAATGACATTGGTGACCTGAGCTAAGATTTGTATATTAGATAATTCCCCGAACCCAAAACTCAGCTGTTCAATAATTAGACCAGGTTCCAGAAACTGATCCCTACACATTAATGAATGGTTACACAGACCATACCTGTGAAACCAGCTTAATGACCCAGTCACACAATTTGTTATACTAATCAGCATTCCTTTCACCACTTAAGTAACAGAACACTGGAGAAGATTTGACCTTAAATCTCCCACTAAGAACAAAGAGACTTGCTGACAGCATAAAGCTTCCACCATGGCAACATATTTTACAATATTTTGTGCTTTTTGACTGGTTAAGCGGCTAAGGTATGCATAAAAATGTAAAACAGACTTAACAACAAATACAAACATATTTACTCAAGGTTTTAGTCAGCTTCTCGTTAATACCTTCTACATGAAGAACTCTCAAGTTCACTTAAAACTAATTCACAAAATTGGAAGCTGAATAATAAAAGTGTGCCTTGCGATGGTTCCAATCTACCACTTAGGAAAGAGAAAAAAAAGTCAACTTCTACCTAACTGAAAAGAGAGAGAAAATTGCAATTTGTTATTGGATTTAGTAAAGCACTTGGTAAAAAAGTAACACCTAATATTGTTACAAACCTTATTTCTCTAATTAAGATTACAACATTCCGCCAAAATATTTAAAAATAGAATAACGAATCACAGATTTTACCTTATTATCTGTATTCAGTTGTACACTAATTTTCAGCAGGATCAGTTGCCAACAAATGTAGAAAATGCAACTAGAATTTTAAGCCTGATGGAAGTTTTATTGGAAAAAATTGGTTAAAGATAGATTCTATTATTAAGCTATCATAAACTTATATACATGAATTACCAATGCCAGTAGCAAAAGTATAATAAGCTGGAGTTTAATGAATTTTTGGAAGTTTACTCTCAATTGACAATATATGTAAAATGAAATTGTTTCTGTACCTGTATTTTCACTTTCCTTTTACATTAGGAATGGTCCTGTGTATAAACGCGAAAGTGGATGTTATGTAATGGAGGCAAAGTTTATAAATAGGGAATGGTAAGGATGCAACAAACAAGTGTTTTTTTCCTTTCAATGACAAAGCATGTGGTGGAGAAAAATCAGTGACAGAACACAGAAGTTCCAGGATTGACACAGTTTGATCCAAAGCACTTGCCACTCATGAAACCACAGTTGAGTATGACATTATTTAAATTTCTGTGACTTAAGGTTATTGAGGCCTTAGGAAAATTAAAGTTAATAGTTAAAGAATAATATTTGCAAAATGTAACCACCACAATACATATTATATGCATTCTTATGGTAAAAACATTGGTGCATTCATAGCTCCAAATTATAAAGGTCCAGTTACATGATAAATATCATGATTTGGGGATTTAGATCTAAGAATATAAAATCTTTATTATTTAAAAAACAAAATGTTCGGGAATTGGAAGTCCAATTCATGTAACCTAAACTACTGGTTAAGTATAGCAAAGTTTTGGGGTTTTGGGGAAATAACAGTTTGAAGGGGATTTTAATGTGGACCACCAAGCTCCAAGAAGAAGAGGAAAGAGATATTCATTGACATTCCCCACAAATAAGCAATACCTCAATTCATCATTTCTTGGTAGCAATGGCTGGTGGTTGTGTCAAACCATATCATTGAAGAATGATATGGAACATGTCCTTGGTGTCTTGTGAGGATCACTCTAGGCCTGCAAACTCCATTGGGTGACTGTCAAACTAGAGTGATCTAGGGTGTGCTAAATTCTGATGATAAGAATTGGGACTGATTTGGGTGGATTGAAGTAGCGACTTATTTACTTTGCTGTCCAGATTCAGAGAATGAGGAAACAATAGAAAAGAAGAGGAGAAGAAAAGGAAAAAAGGTAACAAGAGACATCTCTCAACAATAAAATTCATCCTCTACTATTTCACTATTTTCTTTTAGCCTTTAAATAGGCTCATACAAGATAAAAATTGTTGCAATGAGATCTGATCTAGCGCAGTCCCGAACAAAACCAACAAAAGAAAGGAAAAAAACTTAATATCTCTGAATACTGGTGGTTCTGTTATGGTTTATGGAGAAAAATTATCACAGAATTGTTCCATGTGGATACCCCTTCAATTAATTTTTAGCATAGAATTAGACATATTTTATCCACAAAATGGAACTTTTATTCAATCTCCAATCGTATCTAATTTTATCTCTGAACAGGACTGCTGTCTTGACTCAAATTCAAATACTTAAAAGATATAAGACTAGTTTTCCGATAAACGCCTGTCACTTCTAGAAATTAAATTTAAATCCATAAAAATGAGGAAAAGTCCCCTAATTAACATAAGAGCTTTCCCATAGTGTCGTCAATATATCTAGCATATGCTAACAAATATTTGATGCATTAATAGTTCCAAATCAGAAGGTTATGCATCAGTATCGTGATCGGGGAATTCTGAACTGTTAAGTGAAGGGACTATGCTTAAAACTTGAGAATATTATGGGTAGTGCAACAGTTTATATACAGGATTGTCTATTGAAAGGATACACCATTAGGTGAATAGAATTCTAGAATTCTACTTCTCGTAAGGTACATGTTTGCTAAATTATTATGCATAAAGCACCAATGGAAGTTGCTTTCTAATCTGTAAGAGAAAAGAATGATTAATGGTACTCACGTCTAAAACAAGAGGGTTTCTTTTTGTTGGCACATTCATCCTTTTCTTTTCTTTCCTTCTTTTTCTTTTTGTTGGGGGGTTGTTTCATGCATGTGGGGGTGGGTGTTTTTTTTTTTTTTTTTTTTTTTTTTTTGGGGGGGGGGGGGGGGGGGGGGGGGGGGGGGGGCAGTGTTTGGTGTGCGCGTGTTTTTGTGTGTGTGTGTTTATTTTTTTTTTGGTGTGTGTGTGTGTGTGTTTTTTTTTTTTTTGTTGGTGGGGAGTGGGGAGGGGGCTCAGGGGGGTTGAGCTTAATTGAAAGGTCAACCCTTGTATAAAACTTTAAAAATAATAACCTAACTTTTCATATGCATCATGAAAAGCGTGACAATTTGAACCACTTAAAAAGCTGACATATATCAGCCAAATGTTGGATTTGCTGGTCAATTTCTTATATTAAGAGAAATAGTTTAAAGAATGTCAAACCAACTCTGACTGCAGGAACAACTGCTATGGGAAAGTTAGCAATTTCCACTTTTACTATAGGTAAACATTAGAGAAAAGGCATCATATTGAAGTTGGTTCTTTATACATAGTTTTGGAAGGGGGAAAAAAAAAAAAGAACGGCCAGACCACTGTGACTGGCAGATCGAATGACAAGGGAAAATCAGTACCTTCTCTAATACAGCCATATAGAAATAGAAAAAAGGTTCTGGTAAATTAGAAATTATTGTTCTAGAAGTCTCATTTTTCATATGAGAACTCAGCCATGTTGTGATATACAGACTTGACATTTACTTACATATATAGAAATAGAATTGTTCGCATGTAAATGGAACCAGCATCAATCAGGATTTAAAGAATATCAAGTCAAAAAAAAGTTTACAAAGCTTTCAAGATATATCAGAAAACTAGACAGTAATCAATTCAAATATGATAGCCGATGAAGTAGGAAAATATTTTCCCGAAATCATCAAACCTGGTACAGGGTTAACTTTTGTTTGCAGTACGCATCTACGCCATCTTCTCCACATGCTGATGCAATTATCATCAGTATGTACTGTTCAAGACTTTCAGCTGCTGGAAACACAGAAACTGTATCCTCTGTAAGATGTTCAGCACGATCAAGAAATGGTCTCTGCCAAAATATGTTCCGGTAAGGCCGACAGAGTTTAAAGAACCCTGGTTAATTATGCAAGCAACTGAAAAATTCACTCGGTGGGTTATCTTCTATTAGTATGAACTAACCAACTTGTGTCCATAAAGCTTATGAAGAATTGAAGCAGAAACAGCAGCAGCCTGCTGATGCCATCGAGATAAAATCGGCATGAACATGGTAGAATCTTTCTTTAGAAGTTTCTTGGTCTCTTCTGCAAGAGAAGCCAACATGTGCTCATGAGTTGTCTCAGCCCTAGCATCAACACCATGGGTGATCTGCAATCAGGAACATAATACACGATTTAGTGATCTGCATCAAAAAAAATGTCTTTCCACCTTAGTACAGTTGGTGCCATGATGGAGCTTTTCCAAGCATTGAATTGAATTAAAGAAGATAACTAAAAAACGTTTTTAAGTACTTTTTACTTTTTACCCTCACTAGTTTAGCCAGACATTTTCTGACAACAGCATAAACCTATGAAATTTTTAATTCTTTAAAAATGATTCAAAACGGCTAAAAATGCAAGGGCGGGATATCAAGATTCAGAAATCAGGTACAGATCGCAATTTATAAATGAACTAAAATCTGTGATTTTCACAACAAAAAATAACTCACCCTTACAAACGCACTTTTGACAGAAGATAAGATATATGCATCAATCTGGTCTTGTTCAGCAGAAATTATCACCTGCTCCAAATTATGATTCAGTTAGATTTCTTTAGATTGTACCTGGAAAATACTGGACCTGATGCAAATCAATTAAAATTTTAACCACATAACAATTAAGGCAAGGATTTCCAATGGAAAAAGGGAATAAGAAATTATGGAACGTAAAGGGAAAAAAACATATTTTATAAAAATAATTATTCATTAAAGAAACAATAAACCAAGGAAAAAGGGACAAACTTCTTCACTTTCTTCAAGTAGAATCCTCCGTATAGTCATTGACACGTTTACAATTTCAACCATCATTGTTGGCCCCTGCAAGTCACAGCAAATTCTATAAATGCATAAACTAAGTTATATGGAATTGAAAAAGAAAATTATTTAAAAGGAAACAACATGAAATGGAATTATAAATTAGATACGCATTTACATACTAGTACCAAACTAGTAAAATCGTACAAAGCAATAAATCATACAAATGTTATCGAGTATAAAACAGAGGATGAATAAATCCAACCTAAATGTTAGAAAAGATTACAAAAAATTGTATATGAAGGAGTGTTATGGTGATGGTCAGTTGACAACATCTATCATCTTCAATTCAAGAGATACATCTGAGTATCCAGTTGAGTGTGCAGTCATAAAATTCGATCATAGCATAGAAACAAAAGCGTTTTAAGTCAATATCGTCCTGCAGAAAGATCCGTACAAATAAAGGAATTATGTTAACAAGAAACAAAATAAACTCTTCCCAATTTCCTACAAAAAGGAGAGACACCTCAAGATAAAAGATAGATGTACGAAATGAGACGAGCTAATTATAGAAACTATTAAGCATATAGGAGAAATAAACTCCTCTCTTTATTCTAAAGAGAAATCTCCAAAGCAAGCTCATTGGTGAACTATGCCCCCGTCTAACTGTATAAGCCGAACTTATCAAGCATTTGCACCGCTGCAACATTCTTTGCAACTCCTTATCTTCACGAACATTACCAAAAATATCACCATGGAAAAGTAATTTTATAGAATTACATCTTTTACACCTTTATGCCTACTTATCACCAACCCAATTGTTTTTATTGTGCTCAGGGCAACGAATGCACACATACACATATGTGCACACAGGGAGATCAGTAGACATTGTGTTCTGTACTCACTGAAGTCCCTACCATTATAAAGTCCATGTCATTACACCAAAACTCCGAAGTTGTGGTGAGGGTTGAGGGTTATGTTTTTATATATTCTAACACGCCCCTGCAGGTTGAGTGCCCTTTCATAGGTCAAAACTTGGGCTCTTTGAACAGCGATATATATTTTTTTCAATCAACTTTTTAAATGAATGCACGATGAGAATTAAACACGGGTTGCTTAAAACCATATTAAAATCCCTGCAAATACACCACAACTCTGAAGTTGTGGCGAGGGTTTGAGGTTATATTGTTATATATTCTTAGAGTACTCTAGTAAATTATTTGACTTGTTGTCTAAGCAATTTTAATTGATTTGAGTGTCCACATGGATTAGTACCTTTGTAATGGCAAAATACACCCATAGTTGGAAACTTTAAGGAACACTGACAATCATAATTGTTTTGAGTGAAAACTTGAAAAATGGTTGTCAAATAAACAACAGAAATTTAACTCATGTTCTTGTTCAAGATCCAAATTCCAATATACAGTGTCTAAAACAGAAATGTCAGAACTAATGCACCATTGTCTAGGCCTTTTTCCTTCAAAATTAGGGTCTTTTGCAGAGCAACATTTGAAGTTAAGAAACACAATAAAAGAATTGACCTACTTCTTACAATTGGCTATCAACCTAAACCAAACTATCTCTATAAGTTGGTTAAGGACTATTGGTGAAGCATTAGCAGAGAGGGGGCCTGCCATTGTTTCAAGACCAATTTGTGAGTCTGAGAGACTAGATTTTTTGGTCATGTAATTTAAGGTCATGCATCCAAGCATTATTTTATCCACTTTCCCTGTATGAATAGCTAAGATGAGAAGATTATACAAGGTGATATTTCTTGCTAATGAGATATGATTAACCATTAAGGTAAAACTTATGGCAAAGAGCAAAACCGGATAACATTTTCAATATACCTTGCTAGTTATTTGATCAGGTTAGACAAACTGACTCACTTCTAGTAAGAATAAAGCTTTTCTTAGAAACATCTAAGTCACCACTGTGACATGGATATGCATATTGGTTCATCATCAACAATGACACCCTAACTAATAACGTTATGCATATTGGTTAATCATCAGCATCACTATTGTGACAGTGGTTGGGGTTTTGTGCACAAGCAAAAATGAGACCCTCGATCCTTTCAAGGGTGAGAGCATCAAGAGATATATTACTATACTCATGGAGCACAAGAGAGCAATCACACGCCCCAGACCTCTTCTCCCGATGCAAAAGATAATAATCAGCACTCACCTCGTAGAAACCCATATATTGACGAAGAGAACTCTTTCATTAATGTTCAACCCTCACCCATTAATGTTCAACATCTTCCTTTAGCTTGATATTCAAAGTGATATTAATTGCTCCCTACTAGATCCTTCTCTCCTTTCCTTCCTCCAATGATGGAGTCTACATCTTTGCCACAAGAAAATCTCATTCTTCTAGAAACCCTAGACAACAAAGATCCTTATAAAGAAACTTTTGTAACCTTAAGCATTGAAAGGATCCATGACATTAATCATTGAATAGGAGGGAGGCAGAAAAATCATGACAAGCGAGTTTTAAAAAAGGAATAGATTTTATATGTGATGCCAGAAAACATAGGCCACTTCCTAAAATCTTGCATTTAAAGAGAGAAAAAGATAAGTGGGGACCAGCATTACAACATTCCTTAAAGTTTGAAAATAAAATGTTATTTCCTTCTTTATTAAGGTAATATAGTTAATTAAATAGCTAACCAATTAATTATTTCAAATCTCAAATTAAAATTCCATTAATGTTAAACTACAAAAAACTACATCTTTATTAATATTAAGAAGAGTTACAAAATACAATACTTAGTCATGAGTAATCTTCTCTTTATATAGATCCATACAAACTAAATCCTACTCAAATTATGACTCAAAGTAATACTAAGACTATAAGATTCCAAATACTATGAAGACTCTATAACTGAATAACTCTACCTATTAATTATTACTACTATTGAACAATTTACGACTATCGCGGAGACAAGATTTGCCTCGAATATTATAATGTTGAAGAGGTTCAAGACTATCAAGAGTAGTCTTCAAAACTTGGTGCTATGTGATAAATGGCCTTGTATAGGGATGATGATGTGGGGAAAGCAGAATTTGTCAAAAGCCAAAGTATTAGATGATAGATGTTGGGACAACATCAAATACATTTTTCACTTAGTGAGCCTATTTATGACATGCTAAGGTTCGCGAATACAAAAAAGTCATCTCTTCATTTAGTGTAAACATGTGGGCAGTGTTTTAAATGTCAGATATCAAGGAAATGTCGGATGTCGTAATCGGATGTCGGATTTCAGATTTCGGAGATATTTCGGGGCCATTTAGTAAATTTCGGACGTCATGACAGATAACAAATATATATCCTAGATGTCTTAAATAATGTAATTTAAAAATTCTTATCAAGGTAATACATACACAACTTATGCAAAACTACATAAATATGTTTAGGATATGTATAATTAACTTAAACATTTTGCATATATTCACTAATCCATTGTTAAAATTTCTCAATTGCTCAAACTTTCAAGACCAATCAACATATTGGGTTTTTCCCAAAATGTCGGCCGACATTTCGGGAAAATATCGGCCGACATATCGGATTTTTCCCGAAATGTCGGCCGACATTTTTCAAAACGCCATTTCAAATGCGGATAGGGATGTCGTGACGGTGAGGGCTTGAAAACAAAATGTCGGACGACATTTCGGAAATGTCGGACGACATTTCGGAAATGTCGGACGACATTTAAAATACTGCATGTGGGATACAATGATTGAGCAAGTGAAGTGCTATTTATCGATATGAAGGAAAAAGAAAAAGAGATGATGAGAAATCTTAATTTTATAATGTGGTGCACAAAATTTTGGTTGATCGGTGGAATAAGAGCAACACACCACTTCATTGCTTGGGTCATTCATTGAACCCGAGGTAAAAATCTAAAATGGAAAGCACTATATTTAATTTGTATTTTTCTTAGTTTCATTAATTCTTTGAATCAATCTACCACAAGTTTCTTTATGAATAGGTATTATAGACCCAAATGACTTTTGGGGAGCATAACTCGGGTGGCTCCACATCAAGATGAGAAGTTATGTAATGAAAAAGCTAAATGTTTGAAGAGATACTTTCTCAACTCCGACAAACGAAGGATGGTGAACACAGAGTTTGCTAAATTCTCGGTCGCTTTGTAGGCTTTTTCAGATCATAATTCTCTACGCAATAGAAGATTTAAAATCCTAAACGTTGGTTGGCACTTATGGGTCTCCTACTCCAATTTTACAAGTTTTTTGTCTCTAAAGCTTCTTGGCTGATCATGTTGTGAAAGGAAATGGAGTACATACTCCTTTATTCATTCTTTGAAGAGAAACAAAATGAGCCCGAGAAGAATGGAACACTTGGTTTATATGCATACCAATCTTCGTCTTCTTTCCCAAAGCACCCGACAAGTATAGAAGGAGAAAGAAAGATGTGGGATTTTGGTGGAGATGGATTCCAATCATTTGAAGGTCCTTGTATTTTAGAGGGTGCCAACCTTTCTCTTGAGCCGTATTGTTTGATGGATGGAAATGAGGATGAGACCATTGGAGTTGGTTCAAATTGAAAAAAGGCATACAGATCTTTTGTATTTTGGATGGTTCAATGCATATCTAGTTGTTTTACGTTTTTAATATGTTTTTATTTACTATGACTCTATGAACTCTCTTTTAATTTTGGATGAATATGTACTAGTGAGAGTCATGAGCTTTCTTTTAGATGAATATGTACTAGTGATGTGGGTCAATACAATGGGTTTACTCTAACGAAATATCTATGTTTTATAGTTTACAATGTCGCAATTTCTGATTGCTTGTTATAAATGAATATGGTTGTGATAAATTTATAATGGTTTGTGTTAGATTGTTAGTTAATATTGTAGTTGTGTAGAATTTTATTTATATGCATATATATAGTAAAAAATTATTGTTCCACCGTGTCCCTGTATCCTACTTTTTGGAAATTTGGCCTCTCCCGTGTTTGTGTCATGTCGGTGTCCATGCTTCATAGGGGACTTGTATAAACTATAATAAGTCTGGAGTATGTTTCAGTATAAGAAGTGAAAGTTAAGCTTTCTAGAAAATTGGAAAGCCAATCGCCATCAAACGACTGGCTCTCCAGGTAAAGCGCCTTGTGCACCTCAACTTCTTTCGCCCACACAAGAAATAGTACTGGATTAAGTGATCATGAAGGGCTAGGCTCTCCAAATAAGTTCCTTGACAAATGACAGGGTCGAAAAAGTTGTGTAGATGGTGAATCTGGATTGGTACATAGCAGAAAGATAACTGAACAACAACCCTACCCCACGCCAACCCCGTCCCCCACACCTGGGGGGGCGTGCGAAGGAAATTCACTAGATCAAAAAAGGAGCAAAAAAAGATATACGGTCCCATATAGATGTGAATTGAGATTCAATATAATTGGGAATACAGACGCACGAGAAAAATCCTACAAAATTAATAGGAATAATCCAAGATGACTTAGAGGACTGGAAGAGTTAAGAAGGACTCAGCTTTCAGCATTGTCCATTCTTACTATGATCATGTTGGTATACATCTTATTTCACCAATTTCAAGTCATGTTCAGCTAGCAAAGTTCAGAAAGGTTAGCTTTCTAACATGTTCTGTTTTGAATAAAACTATATTAATCTACTCAGAAGGAGAAGTAACAAAGATACCTTTCAAAAAAAAGAAGAAGAAGAAGAAGCAACAATCATGCTGATACCATAACTCATACTTTAGCAAGTGAATTATGCTGTACAAGTAACACCTTAAAATGTTTATAGATTTGCACAGAGTTGCCTAAATGGAGGTATAGAGATAGCTTTTGACAATATTAGCCAAGTGCAAATTTAGCATGTCAGCGACCATAAAAGAAAAGCAACCAACAACAAATATACAGATTACAGAAGCCAGAAATAAGCTAAATCAAGGAGCCAAACCTCGGAGAAGTGCAAATGATAGTCTCCCAGCTTCTTATCAGCCCACTTCTGAATTGGTAATAGGAAAGACTGTAAAAAGTTTAAATCTTGAGACCCGTTTTCACCTTTAACTAAGCAATGAAGCCCTTTTAAGTGTAATCTTTCTTGTGGACCACGTTGTTCCTTCAATGGTACTTTTCTCAACTGCTCGATTACAATTTGGAGGAGTGCTTGTTCACCTGTAATTACAAACTGTTTTCAGCAAAAAGATTATGTTAGGCAATCATGATGCAGTTCTAACCATTAGAAATACAACCATTATTCAAAAATTAATATCAGATGGGAAAAGTAAGGCAGGAATGACAGCTAAAAATATTATCTACATTGCAGACAGAAGAAAAGAATAAGTGGGTAAATGAAAGCAGCTCTTGGTTCATCTTTCTGTTTCTTTTTCTTTTTTTCCTTTTCCCCCCTTTATTTTAATGTGGGTTGATTTGGTTGGGGACGGGGAAAGGAAAGCAGCTCCTGATTCCTTGAGGAAAGGAGAAAAAGATCCCAAGTCTAAATCAGATAATCCTAGTGAATTAACCAAAATATCCACATGAGAAGAACCTAGACACACTTGTCCGTGAACAACTTAATGGATAAACATATATGTTGTCAGCTTGTGTGAATGAAAGTGAAAAAAGATCTTCCAAAAAACAAAGCAAGGCAAATACATAGTCAAGGCCCACTAACAAGTCTCACAAATAATTAAAGGATTACAATTCTATGAGACGGTTATAAGACCAGTGTTTCAAATAGAGAGAAGATAGTTCACCCCAAATTAGGGTTGTTACCCTTACTTATAGCATAGCAATAGTACATGTCCTCATAGGAACAGGAGACAACAATAAAACAGAAAAACCCCTATGTTTAACTAATATACAAAAATATATTATTTTACTCTAATACTCACCCTAAAGCTAGTGCATAGATATCAATAATGCCCAACTTGCTAAAAAATAGAACTATTTTTAGAAAAAGCTTTAGCGAAGATATAATTAGATATAACGACTTGACTATCTAATGTTGCATCGTCATGTCTTTCACAAAGTGACAGTCCACTTCAATATACTTTGTCTTCTCGTGAAAATGGGATTATTAGCAATGTACATAGCAACTTGATTGTTGCACGCATCACTATCAGCTTGTTGCAAACGACACCCATTTCACAAAGAAGAGAATCCATGTCAAACTCATAGTCTATATAAGTTGTGGTTGTGTAATTTGCCCCGGGTATTGGATCGAGCAATAACATTTTGTTTCTACTTTCTTGTCAGCAATTTGCCTCCATCGAAAGTACAACAATTAGTAAAATGATGATCAAGGATCACTAGGCTAATCAGCATGAGAATATCCCTCAATATTTGAATGAGAAGTACGATAATGTAAGTCTAGTCCAATGAAGCTCATACAGACTCTACATATACCAACTGAAAACATTGACAGCAAAGGTAATATTAAGTCAAATAAATCATTTTACCACTCATCGATTTTGTAATACCTAGAATTTTCCCTTAAATCTGTCACATGAGTTTTTCTAGAAAAGGCAAGTATTCAAATATTTTTGCACATGAAAGAGATGACCATATGTTATCTGAAGTCAAACCTCTCAATTTGGTATTTACATCTTGCTAAATGGCAGGTTATATTGTCCAAATTAGAAGATTATTTCCTTTTCTTTCACTAGAGAGAGATTTTAGAATTTATGTCCCTAGTATTATATATATATATATATATATATATATATATAATATATATATATATATATATATATATATATATACCTCAGCTGTCATCTAAGAGAACTCTCGTAGATGGCGGCTTAAAACTCCAACTTCACAACAACAAAAAAAAAAAATCATGATCCGACCGCACAATATGATATTCACGTCCTAAGATGTGTACTTATAAAAAATCGCGTGTAAAGAGTTCGTTTGATCATGTTTCAAATGGTTGCAAATTTAACGATTTTTCAACAATACAGCAAATGCAACTATTTGAAACATGATCAAACAAACTCTAAAACACGTGATTTTTTATAAGTACACATCTTAGAATGCGAATTTCATATTGTGTGGTTGGATCATGAAAAAAATTGGGAAGTTGGAGTTTTAAGCTGCCATCTAAGATTCTCTTAGATGGCAGCTAAGGTACATACCCCCCCCCCCTTCTCTCTCTCTATATGTGTGTGTGTGTACTAATAGAATCGCTTGTCACTTGCTCTCAAACTTTGAAAATCAAGGTGAATCATATCAAAGATTTTGATAGGTTAGTTTCTCTTTCCCTGATCTCTTTTAAATTAGAAATAATCCGCTGGTTCTAATTTTTCTAGATCATATATTGATAGGTGTAGTTCATTGTCCTATAACCTTGCACAAGTGTATCAGCTTGAGGATCTGTGCAACACTTGTAGGTGAGTCTTCTTCTCTTTTCGTCATGCTTAGTTTTCATCTTTTTGTTTGATCATTTAGTTATCTTAGGATTTTACTTGCTAGTTTGTTAGAATCTGAATCGTGAGATCAAGAAGTTTTAGATGTAGCATAACTTTTAGTAGATGAATCCTAATAACTGAACTATATGATGAAATCATCCAATTCTGAAATGTTTGCCTCACGCCTTTGTATTGAACCATGAAAGACTGAATATACTAACCTAAAGAAGATCCAAAAGCAGCACTTATATAGGTCTGATCTTATTGCAATTTAGATCTGGTTTGTGACAGTACCTGAACCTGAACCTGATTCTGCTGGAAACTAAAGCCAATGTGTAACATAAATTGGATCTGATTTCTCCAGAACTTGACCTAATTTATGCTATAATTTAGAGTTGATTCTGTAGTGTAATTTGGCCTTAGTTCCTGCTGGAACTTAGATTTGAATTCTGTGATATAACTTCTACAACCTGGTTCCTAGTTTAGACAGAATAATTCTGCAACTTTGGTCATGAGTTTGCGTAGATATTAAGCCAGATTTTGACAGGATTTTATCATGTGTA
The DNA here is from genome assembly GCA_038442645.1 of Agave tequilana. Classification (NCBI taxonomy): domain Eukaryota; kingdom Viridiplantae; phylum Streptophyta; class Magnoliopsida; order Asparagales; family Asparagaceae; genus Agave; species Agave tequilana. The sequence goes on from JAVJIF010017473.1 coordinate 80,141, forward strand.
TCTTCCCTGATCATCACTTAACTTTCAAAGAACCGATAAAAGATTATGGTAGATGATCCACTAGTTGGAACCTTACGCTAAATTAAATGGATTTATTGGTGTCTCATAACAGTAGTAAAGATCTTTGAACCTGTCCATTGTAGGTCACCAAGAGGGGGGTGAATAGGTGACGTGCTAATCTAATGCTAAACAAATGCGGAATTAAAAACGATTATGCAAACTAAAACTATTATACTAATACACAAAGTATAACTAAAGAGTGTAGCCGAATTTCCGGTAAAAGGCTCTGGACTTTCTCCTCAAGATTCCTCTAGACTAAGAGTTGAGGTGCCACTATGGCTCGCTGGGTTCAATACGAGTGTGAGCACAATATCAAGCATGCAATAGATATACAAGGAATAAGAGCATGCAAGAAATTAAACAATCCCCAGTATATATTCAATTGAGCACAAGTATATCAAGCATATAAAGATGTTAACAATAAGAACATGCAAGATATATAAATACAAGTGAGTAAAAAGAGAGACGAGCAACCGCAAACACGAAAGATTTGTTTCGAGGTTCGAGCCACTTGCTCTACGTCCCCGCCTTCACCACTATGAAGGATTTCCACTAGAAACGATCCTGCAAGATTACTCGGTGTCGCAACACCTACAACGAGCTCCCTCAAGAACTCTTGGACTCGCAAGTTCCTCACTTATTCCTGCAAGAACAATACACACGCGACAATGCAAACTCGCCGAGATCGCAACCTCTACAACTCCTCAAATACAAGGTGGAACACTTGGTGATCTCTTCTCTTGATCACCAACAAACACTTCTAACACAAAGATTCTAGAGGATGAATATAGCAATAGATGGTTTAAGCTTGTGTGAGAAAAACTAGATAGATTTGTGGTGGAAAAACTCAAGAAAACTCTTTTGAAAACTCAAGAAAAACACTCTTGAAAAACTCTCTTTTTGATATGGAATTTAAGCCTTGTTGGAAAACCTCTGAGAAAGATGGGAAAAACTGGCTACAAAACTTCTCCAAAAACTTGTCCAAAACTGGCCATAAGACCTCTTATTTATAGGGTTCAAAAAACTAGCCGTTGGGCACAGTTTTCTAGTCAGAATGGTCCGTCGGTCGACCGGCCAGTCGACCAGACAACGGTTATAAAAACGACTGTTGAGGTTGCCGGTCGACCGTCCCCAGGCCACAGAGAGATTTTCTCTGTCGGTTGACCGAACAGTCGACCGGCACCCAACCAAGAGTTGGGTGAAGCCAGTCGGTCGACTGCCCAGTCGACGAGCCTAACTACGGTCGACCGAGCCAAGGGTATTGGGCGTGTGCACGTTTTTGTGCACGTCAGTCGACTGCTCGGTCGGCCGACAGCAACCCAAACCCAAGTGTTAAGGGTTTAAATTCTAACTTTGAAAACCCACATAAAATTCTATTTAAATCCCATAAATTTCACAAAAATAGGTTCATATAATTACTTTGAAGTACAAATATGTGTGATCAAAAATTAACACATATTACAAATAATTTGAACTATTTTTGAGGCATAGAATTTAAAACTTAAACTGAAAACCGTATTTTTCAAAAACCAACTTCAAAATGAAAACTGATTTTTTCAAAACTTATACAAATACAAAAATAAGATATTTAAACACTTTTGAAGAATAGTGTATATGGAAATGATCCAATACACATAGAAGATGAAATATACTTGTTTTTGACAACAAGATCTAAAATAAGTTTTAATAAATATAAAACTTGAAATCATGAATTAGAAACATCAGAATAAGTTTTTAGACAATTTGAAGCAATAATGTATATGAATGAAATCCAATACACATATAAACCATGTAAACTTGTTTTGATGAAATTTATTCATGAAACTGAAATATGTATTCTTTGAAATTCAAAACCAAAACCAAAACGAAAACTATTTCTCATGAAAACACTATATAAATTTCGTGTGTGTTAATGAGCTTGAGCAATCCACAACTAATCTATCCTTTACATTTTGTCTAAAACAAAAATCTTAAAACTTACAAATTAGGACTCAAATCTTCTCTTGAAAATATTCTTCTCCATCTTGACTTGATCCAAACTTGATCCATGAGGTAGGCTCCTCTTTGAGTATTTGATGCGATCTTAAAGCGCGAGCTCTTAAATCAACACGTGCTAGCCTCAAAACTTGACTTCGAATCTTTTATTGAAGCTAAACATCGACTAAGATCTTGATTAATATCTGAAACTTATTAAATACAAGATCATTAGTACTATAACTACATGAGTTAATCATCATCAAAACTAGAGAGATGGGCCTTTGGGCCAACATCCATCACCTTCACCATTAGCCAAATTCAACATTCTATGTAAAGAACTGAGAACTTAAGGATCACATAAGTCTAATGATCTAATGTAAGTAATAGGTGATGCTCTATTTAGAACACAAACATCTTTCAGGTTTGAGTTTTAAGAGAACTTTGCCATGCACTCATCTCATTAATTACAATTCGATTCTAGAACAAGTCATACTAGAGTGGTTCATGTCTAGTCACACCTAGTTAGGTTAGCTATAGGGATTATTAATGGATGTGAGGTAGTAGCTTACGTTCTCTTATGGTTAAGATATGGTTGCAATATTAATTTGTTAAAATATATTATAGGACTTTGATCGCAATTTACTTGACTTGTGGTGAGAGTTTGTGATTCAATTCTTTGAGGTAAGTAGAAATTCCCTTTTCTAGATATTTTAAATTTATATTTCATAGAAATATTTATAAATAATTTGAGCTCATAAGTATGTTGTATATGATCAGACTTGATATTCCTACCAAAAAATCTTAGTGCTTTGAAACAATGAGTTCAATGACACATAAAGAATGATCTTTGAAATGATTTCATAACCTCAGTACGACTACGATATGTATGTTCTGTTATTCTGGCCTATCACATGATTCTGTGGATCAATTTTGGTTATGGTGCACATTCTGTTTATTTTGTTCTATTCTGACTTATTTGAGCACTCTGACCCTTCGTGCATCTGACCGGCATTTGTTTTGGCATGTGATAGGATATGTACACTTTAGAACCCCAGGGTACTCTCTCATTCTAGCACGTCTCACCGGGACCTATGACCTTAGTTTTGTACTGGTGGAATTTTTATGATATGATTATTTTGTCTGTTGCATTAAATCTTGATTTGTATTCCGGTCATGAATGATTTAATTGTCATGCTATTCTGGAAAATCAGTTTATGTTTTGATTCAATATAGAATTATTTGGGCTCTTATAAGTATCAGTGAACTCTAATCCGTATTTGATATTTGAATACCTTGTGATCTCTAACATCATGCTACACTTTGAACTTATTTTAAAAGATTTTTATGTGTTATCATCTGTTTGTTGTACTCATATTTATATTCACATCAAAGGTAAGATTGTACCGCTAGGAGAAGTAGTTGCTCTTACTGGGCTATAGCTTATTCCACTCTTTAACATCTTCCAAATTCTTAGTGGTTGGCGACCTGCATGTGAAGGCTCATGGGATTTTCAGTAAGGCTTGTTAGGTAGAGACTATGGGCCTGTTTGTTTCGTTGCAAAACGTTGCAAGTCGTAAGTCGTAAAATGAGAATGGAAAAAGTGAACTGTAGCAGAGAAAAAATATTGTGTTTTACGGTGTTTGGTTGATAAAGTGAAGTGTAAATGGAAAAGTATATTGTGTTTTATGGTGTTTGGTTGATAAAGTGAAAGTGTAAATGGTAAAGTATATTGTGTTTTACGGTGTTTGGTTGGTAATGTAAAAGTGTAAGTGGAAAAGTTGACCACAAAATTAACTGTAGCAGTGATTTAAATATTATAAATACTATTAAATTAAATCTACTATTGCAGATTAAATTATATTAATAAATTTGAGATAAAAATTAATAATCTTAATATTTTATTTATAACAATAATATTAATAAAATATTAGTATAAATATAAAATATTACTAAAATATTAACTAAATAAATAATATAAAATTTTAAGAAAATCTAAAGAACATTAATAAAATTTTAAGAATACTAATAAAATATAAATATTAAAAAATCCTACAAAATTAATAAAATATAGTTATAATATTATAATATTAAAAATACTTGAAAATTATTATAATATAAATTTTATTATAATATTAAAAAATCTTACAAAAAATAATAAAATATAGTTATAATATTATAATATTAAAAATACTTGAAAATATTATAATATAAATTTTATTATAATATTATTGTAATATTATAGAAATATAAAATTAACAAAGTAAAATATAATTATAATTTAATAATAAATTATCATTATAGTATTATTATACTGAATTATTATTACAATATTAACATAATAAAATATTAATATAATAATAAAATATATTATGATATTAATAAAGCAATTTTTTATATTAAAAATAAATAATTAAATATATAATAATTTTATATTAAAGTATAATATTGTTATATTAATAAAATATTAACTCTAAATAAAATAATAAACAAATGGAATAAGTATTAATAAAATAATAAAGTATTAAATAAAATATTAAATAAAATATTAAATAAAATATTAAATTAAAATAGTAAAATATTAAATATTAAAACAATATTAAAAACAAATAAAAAATTAAAGATTAAAATATAAAATAATTAAATAATTAAATAAGAAATTGAACACTATTTAAAATATTAAATATTTAATAATATTAATTATATATTGATTATCAAACTATAAGTGTACTACAAGTGAGAGTTACTTGACCACAAAATTAACTGTAGCAACTGCAAGTGGGAAAATATGAGTGTAAAAGTGATATTTACATGACCACAAATTTAACTGTAGCAACTGCAAATGGGAAAAGAAGAGTTGCATTTGCAACTTTTTCAGCGAAACAAACAACGGAAAATGGAAAAGAAGTTTTACGACTTGCGTTTTGCGGCGTTTTGCGGCGAAACAAACACGCCCTATGAATAAGCTCAGTCCTTGGAGAATAAAGTCTCTTGTAATCATGATTTTAATCCAATTAAACTTTATTGACGATTGTTTTGAATTCTGGAATATTTGAAATATTGAGAATTAGTGATTAGTCGGAATTTATGTCTAATGATGTCTATTTTGAAATAAAATTTATCTCTATTTGAAGTCTGCCACGTAGCCTTCTATGCGCATGAGTTTCACCTCATGCATATATGGCGGTTGTCACGTGTTCGATCTCGAGGCGTGACAGATATTATCCAGGATCAACCAAAGGCTCTCCTAAGTATTGATTAAAATGAATAAAATTACCCATAGGAGTGTCAAATGACTTATGTAACTCCTCGAGTATCTTTCTCTAAGGGTCCTCCCTCAAAATTGCTCGCTATGATTGATTCTTGAGTTCATGGGTACTATTTGGTGACCTTCGAGAATCCTAACTGCTTCACTACAGCAAGTGATCAAAGAATTCTGACGAAATGCAACCAGAACCTAGATTATTAATTCATGAACTCGGGCCACATAATTGTTAACTCAAGAACTCTTCTTTGATTCAAGAGCACTCTTTGCTGCATCAACATTAACTAATGGCTTTACTTCCAATAGGGGGTGTTAGCATCGCTAATGTTACTCCATCCATATCTCTGTTTCTAATTCTTTGTTTGCCAAGTTTTCTATTTAGTTTGTTATTTCTCAGTAGACTTATTCTATCTAATTCTTGAATAGTTCTATAACCTTTTCCTTAATCATTGTGTTTTCCACAATCATGGATGCAGAGGATGATTAGCCCAGGGCATGAGTTTGGGGGTCTTTATACTTAGATGTCGAGCATGGTTCTATGGCATGTACTAGCAATGTCTCTACTGTTGATATTCATTGTCATATATGACATCCTTCATAAACACAAACTTACTTCATCCTTTAAGTCATATGTCTGATCTAGATTGTGAATCATGTCAACTAGGAAAGAACCATTGTAAACCTTATACATCTAGGGTTAATTAGAGTCAGTAGTATTTCAAACTCATTCATTGAGATGTGTGGGATATATGTCTTGTGTATAGAGGTGCAAACGAATGAGGATATGCCTGCCATTATCCGCATTTGTATCTACTTCACAAGCGGAAGGATACAAGGGGGGGATACGAATTCGAATAGGGGTCTTAGAAAGGTTGTATATACGGGTACAGATATGTTGTCAAATGCAGATAGATGAAATTTTTTGGATACCGATATTCGCATATGTAAAAACACGCACATGGACATGGATATCTACGTATGGATGGAGTTTTAGAGATACGGATATCCGCATATGGATACAGATAAAATATCCGCATAGGAATTGTGATTTCATTTTGTTTAGTTGAAGTTGGGAAATTCTTTTAGATCTATGGATGGATTTTTTTGTTGGAGGATGATTGATTTATGGATATTCGCAAGATGATGTCGGCCCTTCACAAGGTCAGTCATCTCCCATTCTTAGTAAAATTATTTTCTTATCTCTTTCTCAATTTTATCATAGTATTTGTTATTGATTTGTTTTATATATTTTATTTAAGATGAAAGGTTATATGAGCTGGGGTGTAAACGGCGTAGATACCATGATATCCATGTCTGTTTTGTTTAAAAAGTGTATACTTATCTGACGGATATTAAACGGAGTCGGATATTGATTATTACCGTTTGTATCCGCTTCGATGCGGATAAGGAGCGGATACAGATAAACTTCGGATATCTATTTACAACCATCATTTTCGTTTATAGAATATTGTTATAAGCTAGCAGCTCATTTATAAAATGGAATTTGTGAGGTAATAGTAATGAGGTCTACCCTACTAGCCAACTCCGAGTTAGAGCCTAACTGCATTTTCATCTCATTGTACCTCGCTTGTATGAATAGATTATTGGCTAATAGACAAAAATTTATTTATCATAGACCCATCAAAATTGATACTTATAGTACCAAGTTCAAGTGTGTATTACTAATTTAGAATCGAAAAGCACTTATACAACAATTATATATCATTTTTATTACATATACTTAGTAGTACTAAAATATTTAGACCATATATATTATTTACAAGTGGAGCAGATATTAAACGGAGCGGATACCACAATATCTGCATCTGCTCTGTTTTTGACTGGATACCAAACACAGAGATGTTGATTAGTGACATCCAGACCAACTTAAATAGATGAGTATACAAAGCGGATTCGGATATTTTGGATATCCATTTACACCCCTAATATGAGCATATTTGTTTAGCCTATCTAACTGTTTATGTTTCTTCACATCTGATTCGTATTCGTATCTGATTTGGCAGATATGGATATGAATTTTCCTTATCAAGATATATACGTATCTGTATCCGAGATTTGGAAGCAGGATACGGTAGATGTTATATCGGAACCGTATCTGATCCATTTGCATCTCTGTCTGTGTAGTCAGAGATTCATTTTTGTTATTTTTCTTATTTAGCCGAAGATTATTCTCGTGTCACTTGGCTTTACTTAATAAAGAATTTGTCTGAAATATTTTATGAATATAAAAGTTCAATGTGGTGAGTTTTAGAAATGAAACAAGTATTTACGATATATATTGATGTGATTAAAGATAAGAATGATGGAGAAACAACTACAGTGAGAATTATCAGAAGAGACATTTAGTCATTCCCTGTCACCATATGCTTACACCAAGAATATACGTTTACACCAAGGACGAGCACCAAGTCCTTGTCTCTTTGCTTTATGAAGAGTCGCCACTAGAAAGATGAATAGAAACTTTAGAGCTAAAGGATTTAGAATATTAGAATAAAAACAAAATAATAAGGTTTTTTTGGGGAAAAAAAACCCTCAAAAATAATTAATCTTCCAAAAAAACCCTCAAAAATAATTAATCCCAAAAATCGGCCACTCCCCAAAATTAATTCAAAAATCAACCTTTGACGCCACATCAGCGGCGGAGTGGTTCGCCCCGCTAGCGTGGCGCCCGCAGGCAACCAGGTTGGTTTTGAGTTTGTCCACGGTTGGAGTTGCCAACCCTGGATGAACATATTTTTTTTTGGCTATGTATTTGTTCGTACGGGGTTGTCAACCCCAGACGAACAAAATTTCTTTTTTTTTAAATTTGTGTTCGTCCGGGTAGGCACCCCGGACGAACGTGCCTTTCGCATTTTTTTGCCCAAGGCCGGTTTGTCCCGGGTTGGCAACCCCGGACAAACCAAATTTCTTCTTTTTTTAAATTTGTGTTCGTCCGGGGTTGCCAACCCCCGACACACTTGCCTTGGGCATTTTTTGCCCAAGGCTGGTAAAATGCCCAAGGAAAGTTTGTCGGGGGTTGGCAACCCATGACGAACACAAATTTATTTTTTTTAAATTTGTGTTCGTCTGGGGTTACCAACTCCAGACGAATGTGCCTTGAGCTTTTTTTTGCCCAAGGCTTGGTCGTCTTTGCCCAAGGCTTGGTCGTCCGAGGGCTGGCAACCCCAAACAAACACAAATTAAAAAAAATCAGTTTATGTTTGTCTAGGGTTGCCAGCCCCGGATTAACATGCCTTGGGCAATACCCAAGTCTCCTGTGTTTTATAAACGTGGGACCGGTAGGTCCCACGTACCGGTCCCACGTCTATAAAATCACCCCAACACCCCACTCTTAAAAGTGGATCTCACGTCTATAAAACCACTTGCCCAAGAATGAGCGGGTCTCGATACTCCAAAAAATGGACACTTTCGTTAAGAGGTAGGCTAGCAGGAAACGATATGCACGCCTATTGGATGCGCTGACACTCAACATTTATACCTGACGTGAGTGACATCTACCAAAGCAAGATGAGCCAGGACATTCTCAGCCCACTGATGAACGACACACACGGCGTCGACGAACTAAGGAGGAGGTCAGACCATCCCAGGCTGCCCCTGCACGTGGCCTAGGGTGAGGACGAGGATGAAGATTACGTGCATTATCGTGTTTGCGATGAATTTTTTTTACTTGTATTTGAATATTTTGAGAAATTTAAAGAAATCTTTAAAAATTGAGATATTTGGATATGAGTCGTGAAAGTTTGATATGATATGAATTTTTAACAAATTTTGAGATATTTGGATATAATTTGTGAAATTTTGATATGATATGAATTTTGAGAAATTTTGACATCTTTGGATATAATTTGTGAAATTATGTTATTCTGATATGTCCATATGCTCGGATATTTGTGATATGGATTGTGATCAGTGGCGTACGCAGGATTTTCACTCAGTGGGGGCGAAAAATGAATCGGTTGAACTCAGACAAGCCATACTTAATACCAACTTGATGTTCACTTCATTAAACCGGTTAGTCAACTCTTGAAGTTGCATATCTATTACCGCATAAAATACTTTAACACGATAATAATGAAGTTCATACTTTCTAGATGAGTTCGAAAAAAGAATTTTTTGATAAATATTTTCTCTACCAGGAACAAATTTTTGGATGTGATCAGAAATAATAAAACTAGGTCGAATTGAGTATCAGCAATGAAACAAAACATACCTCCGATCAAGATCTAACGGAGACTTGGTGCAAACCAGTTAGCACGGCTCAGGCCTTTCGTGATGCTCGTCGTCCTCTAGGGGATAATTATCAACTCGTACTTGTTTTGCTTCATACCAAACACATCGAGGTAGTAAACCCCAGGCTCACCATTTCCAACATGAGAAGAACTACTGAAAAGATAGTCTTCTTTGCATCCCAGAAACTCAGCCACCCGAACAATGGACGAATGAGTTCCCGACAAGAAATTTTCAGACTCCGCTATGCTCGAAACCTCAACCTACTTGAATTGCTCTTTCGTGATCTCCAATTCAAAGACTCTTACCCACTTGAATTGCAGTACTAGAACTCAGAATACATAGCACGCCGGGTAATGCGATTAGGAACTTCAGTCTTCCGAAAGAGAAGGTAAGCATGAGCATCTATTTCACCTATATGTCATAACTACAAGGTCGGTTTAAGTGTCCTCAGGCCATTGTATAATCTGTAAAATCAATCAAAGCACTTGAAGTATCATTGGCAGTAAAAAGACTCACCTTCAACCTCTCCATCACTACATTCTCACCTAACGAATGACCCTGTGTTCGCATTCTCATTCCCTTCAGACGAAGCCTGACAGTTTACTACCATACCATATAACATCCATCACAGAAATTTCATCAAATAGATTACGTGCATCTAAAGCTCAGTCATCTTTCAAGTTGACCCACCATCAACAATCTATCTCCAATGATGGGAAAAAGAAAAAAAGAAGCTCCTCAATGAAGCAAAGCCCATGTTCCAAAACTAAAGCATCAAATCATCGAAAGACCTAAGTTAAACTTGCCCTCTTCCCTCATTAAAGCATCTCTAAACTCTCTCTCTCCCAAATTAAATACCAATCCCAAAATGCCCAACTCTCTCCCCCCTTCCAATCCCAATGGTCGAAGATGCTTGCAAGGTCCTAATCGAACCCCACGACGGCGATGAGAACAAGATCGACAACGGCGAGCCAGACATAGACAGAGGTGGGGCCGTGGAAGAGGCCGATGAGGGAGCGGGCGAAGGAGGTCGGGTTGTGGGGGAGGCGACCAAATTTCAGTGGGTGGGGGCGACCGCCCCCACTCGCCCCTATGTGGATCCGCCAGTGATTGTAGTAATGTGATATTATTGTGTAATTGTAATAATTCTTTAAATTTTTGTGATATTATGAGATGTATACAGTTTGTGATACTTGTGATACAGTATACTTGTACAGGTTAGGGAAAAAATATTTTTTGCTCAAATCAACTTAGTCCAGGGTTGGCAACCCGAACAAAGACTTGGGCAATTGCCCAAGATCGTACAGGGTTGCCAACCCCGGATGAACACAAATTTCTTTTTTTTTAATTTGTGTTCGTTCGGGTTGGCAACCCCAGACGAACCAGCCTTGGGCAAAAAAAGCCAAGGCACGTTCATCCGGGGTTGTCAACCCCGAACGAACAAAATTTAAAAAATAAAATTTGTTCGTCCGGGGTTGCCAACCCAGACGAATCGGCCTTGGGCAAAAAAAAATGCCCAAGCCACATTCATCAAGGTTGGCAACCCCGAACGAACAAAAATTAGAAAAAAATAAAATTTGTTCATTTGGGGTCAAATACATGGCAAAAAATATATGTTCGTCCGAGATTGCCAACCCCAAACGACCCCAAAAATGACCTGGGCGCCCGCGGGCACCACGCTGGCAGAGCGAACCGCCCCACCGCCGACGTGACGTGTCAGAGGTCATTTTTTGGAATTAATTTTAGGGGAGGACAATTTTGGAATTAATTATTTGTTGAGGGTTTTTTACAAGAAAAGCCCTATATAGAATGAAACTTTAGCGAAATGGGGAGAAGAAATGAACGTATCATATAGATTGATGGCCAAGAAATAAGCCAGAGTACTCATTTCATTACATAAGATCAATCATTCATCACAATGGTGGAATCGAGGAAACGCAAGATGGTTAAAATGGAGAGTGGCTCAGGTGTTTTATATGATCGTAGAATACCCATGAAATTAAAGTGTATATTGTATAGAATAGCTATTAGCTATAAAACATGTTATGCTCTATAGTTCAGATGTTACACAATTAAGAAACATATTCAGGAAAAGAGTCTAATAGAAATGAGAATGTCAAGATGGATGAGTGCCAATACACTAAGAGATAGATAAGAATGAGTAGATTCGTAGAAAGTTAAAGTTGCTCCTAAGGATGAAAGGAAAGAGAGTCAATTAAGATGAGTGGCATATGCTCGCTAATAAATGCATCAATTAGGAAAAGCGATAGGATCACAGCTAATGGGGCAAGGAGGAATAGGGGTGAGCAGAGTTCGGTTATAACCGAAATAACCGACCAAAAATCGAAACCGAACTCGAACCGAACCGAACCGCTCTAATTCGGTCGGGTTTCGGTTTTATGTTCCAAAACCCGAATAGACCGAACCGAACCGAATTTCTCACCCTATATATTAATCTACTCAAATTCAATTTAGTGAATCATATAGTTCATAATAAAAACTGGTGGAAGTTTATCTCATTAGTTTTAGTAATACCATCTTTTTTATGTTGAATATGTGAAAGCAATATTAAGTACACCATCACAATTGAGAATAATATTTATATTAATATAGTTCTTTTTTCATTCTTATTATTAAAATTAGTAATAATTATATGAGTTTTGATATAAGAGCTCAAATACGGTGTAAAAGTTTTAGAATATGGAATTTTCAACTCACATTAAGCTTAGAATCTTTTTCTTATTTCTAATTTGGGTAATAGATATTTGAGATTATAATATTAAAGGATGATAACATAATGGTGATTAAAAAATGTAAGAAATGATGACAATATATTGACCTAACCGAAAAAACCGAAAACCGAACCGAATTGAGTTGATTCGGTTCGGTTCGGTTACTAAGTCTAACGGTTCGGTTCGGTTTTGCAAAAATTAGCAAAAACCGAACCGAACCGACCGATGCTCACCCTAAGGAGGAATAGAGAAAGGCCTAAATGATCTAAGATGCCCTTAATAGAACTGAATGGAAGAAAATGATTCTTGTAACTGCCCCAAAAATTGGAGTAAAGGCTTTATCGTTGTTGCATGTAGACATAAGTAGATACACTAAACACATACTTTAGGTTGACATGGATGACTTGTATAGACACAAATCTAATATGTAGTATTGTTGCATAAGCTTAGAGAGCTCAATAAGGACAAAAAAGGTTCAGATGAACTGAACGGTTTGTTACTGGAAGGTGGGGATAAACTTTCTGGTAGTATTAACATTATGTGTTTGTGTGCAAATGATGTCACAAAGGAACACAAACTTAGCTGCATTTTACTTGGGATTGGAATATATCAAAGAATAATTTGTAAAAAGCAAAACTGGATATATCCAAAGTTTCATTTATTAACTTCACCTGCCGAAACAATACCCATGCATAGCATGTGTCATGTATGGTCTCTGTAATTCCAAAAATTCGCCAGGTTGACTTCAGTAGCTCCAGAATCTCCTCCACTTCCTGGAATTACAAGCAACTAAGAATAAGATGGCTATTTTAGAATTTGTGTAAGCAATATTTGTTTTATGATGATTTTGTAGCAATTATGAATCCATGTCCAAAGTTAATTGCTACCTCCATAAGCTTCCCTTCATCCAAGACATCAAAAACACTCATGAGCATTTCTCATACAGTTTAACATTAAGGTGATAACCATCCGCCAGTGGCATACTTCACCAGTAAGATCACCACGAGCCGGCCTCTCAGCAAGTGATAGTGCAATCTCTCTAAGTGATCTCAGGCATTCTGTTCGTTGAACATCACCAGTTGAAGGTGGAAGAGACTATAACATAAAAAGAAATAAATCACCACAAATTTTTTCAGCAGGTTCATGAGTTTAAAACTAACATTTAATTAGGTACAAAACTTACAAGGATAATGTGATGTATGGTGCTTAGCGTGTTATAAAGAATTTAAAGTATCGTGTACCTCACAGTCTTCAATTTTTCTTAGTAGGATCCTCAATTCATTTGCTTTGCGTCTGATTCTCCGAATCCAACTACAGGATGATTTGAGCCCTTCCTCCAGTATATTTAACTAAAATAATAAAAAGACTATCTATGTAAGTACAATAGAGAAAAAAAGGACGTAAGAAAAAAACAAGGATGACTTGCCTGCCTATTTTGCCACCGCAGATAAGCTTTCTTGTCAGAGAACTCTGTCCGAGACACGCAACATAACAGTTCTAGCGGAACCAAGAGATTATCCATTCGTTTCCCCACTTTACCTACAAGAGCATTAAGCAATCCTTGCCTTTCTAATATCCATCGCCTCCGAAATCTGTAAACAATAATGAACAAAAGAATGTTCACAAAGGTTTTCAAGGCACACACACAATGGTCACAAAGAAATATAAAGTTTCTATATAATGCGTAGGTATTAAGTAAACCTCGATAGGAACCATTCGTAAATAAGGATTTAGCTGCTGCCTGGAAACATTGGATCACTGTCATAGTTGTGTTAATGCTTATGGAATTACTATGATGTTAATCAGTTGACTATTTTGCAAGTATCTCAGAAACCAACATAGCAATTAAATAGAGCTAATAATGGTTCACTTGTTCTGGGCAAAAAAATGCTTCTACCCTAAATTAATATACAGAAATGCGCTTTAAGCATGTAATTAGGTATATGCATTAGTAATTTCACTGTATGCTTAAATTAGAACTTTTCTAATATAAACGCCTTGGATAGCAAAGTCAAGGAAGCATGCCTCCATCTGGGCCCGCATTATCTCCAACAAACCAACCAGTCCAGGCGCCCGTTGAGATTGGGAGGCAATGCTTTCACTCTTGCTTCGAGCAAGCTTCTTTATAAATCTGGACTTCTTTTCTTTCTTCTTTTCTTTAGCTGGCACTATGAGACCCCTACACAAGGACAAGAGATGAAAGAAGGATAGTGGGAAAATTGTAGGAAGTTATATATTAATGGTAAACATGTATAAACATATCCACTGAAAAGTGCAATGTTCAATGAAGACTGTATTCATAATAAGCATAAATCTGTTTATAGAATGCTGTCAAGGATGTCAAAAGTGTACCCTGCAGCCCCTGCAGAAGCCACAAGAATTTCATAAGCAGTTTCTCGAAGATC